>JABUQX010005508.1:0-22500 GCA_015478945.1 Trachelipus rathkii | reverse complement strand
CGATCCAGAGACATTTGTCTTTTTCTTTGTTGGATAATTTTCCGAAAATGGGACATCACATTATCATTTAAAATGTCCACAGCTCGGCTAGTCAGTTTTGTTAGGGTGATGTTTCTCAGTGAAAACCTGCACTTCACTCAACTTGCTAAAAATTTCTTTGATCTCAGCACTTGAAACATGTACCACGTCTTTCTCCTCCTCTCCTCTTGCATAACTTTCATCTGTTCACGTTGCAACTCAACAAGTTCATTTGTGTTGAGTTCTTGTCTGTGGTCCTCTACAAACTCCATCACATCCTCCTCGTTGACCTAGAAGCCCAAACTCGTGCCAATGGTCACAATCTCGTTTACTAGAGTTACAGGCACACAACATGATCAAAGTCTCCTCCAGGCAGATTGCAACGTGCGGTTAGAGACATTGTTCCATGCCTTGTCAATAAGGTGTATGCAGTGGAGGATATGGAAGTGATCCTTCCAAAAATCACGCAAGGTCAAATTCGTGTCGTTCGTCACCTGGAAACACTTTTAAAAAAGAGCCTTTATATATAACTTCTTAAAGTTGGAAATTACTTGCTGGTCCATGGACTGAATGAGAGGAGTGGTGTTTGGAGGAAGAAGCTTAAAGGGCAAATTTATTTCCTCAAGGCATTTTTTGACCAAAAACTTCAGTCAACCACTCCATAAAAAATAGTCTTGCTGCCCAAGCCTTGCTATTCGTTCTCCAAAATACCGGAGTTTACTCTTTAGAACATTATTGAGTTTAAAACACTCAAAATTTCAGAATGGTAAACTAAAAGAGGCTAAATCTTGCAATCCCCACTTGCATTACTGCAAAATAAAAGTGTAAGCCTGTTCTTCATTGGTTTGTGTCAAACAGACTTTTGTTCTTACGATATATAGGTCTTTCTTGGCATTTTTTTCCAAAACAATCACGTTTCATCACAGTTAAAAACTTGATGTGGTACGTAACCTTTACAGTTGATAAATTTTACAAATTCCTCCACATAGGCACCTGCTGCTTTTTTGTCCGAAATAGCTGCCTCTCCATGCCTAACAACACTATGAATTCCAGTTCGTCGGCGAAGGGACCGTGCATCTTTGCTGACCCTGCCCCTCGTTCAACTATATTCCCTATTCCCCAATACTAGGACTTTCCCTCAGTGTTGGAAGAACGCAAATGTACAACCTATTCCGAAAAAAAGGAAGCGGCTCTAATCATCCTAATTATCTCCCTATAGCTTTTCGCTTGTATTCTATCTAAGATTTTTGAAACCCTTCTCTACTCTCACTTCTTAGATCATCTGAAATCAAATTCACTTCTATCCAATCGCCAGTACGGCTTTTGGCGCTCGATGTATATTGGCGATATACTTTCCTATCTAACAGATTTAATGGTTTTCGCCCAGGACTACGGGGAGACTTCCGTGGTGGCACTGACATATCAAAAGATATTGACCCGGGGTTGGCCACGCGTCACATGCACTCCAAAGGTCCTCTCATGGGTTTCCTCCCTTCACTTTTGCTTACTTATGTCTAGCTTTTTCAATTCGTTCGTATGGGTGTTTTCAGAAATTTTTCGCTTTCTTCTCTTTCTTGTTCATAGTAGCTTTCTTTCATGCTCTCACTTATCTTACTTTATTCCTGACTTTTCATTAAAGATCTCTTCACCTGCACATCTAACTCAATCTACTCATATGCCGATGAGTCGACCTTTCATTCTTCAACTCATTTCAATTCTGATCCCTCTTTTACTTCTAGAATTGGCTCTCGTCTTAACCTTTTCGATTCTATTCCACTGATCTGGATAGGATTTCCGGGTAGGGTCGTCTCAACCTTGTGAAATTCAATTCTTTTAAAATCATACATCTACAAAATCTCCTTTTTAAGACAACCACTGTCCTTTCATATCTTTTTCGGGCGTTCTCTCGTTTCCTGTTAAATAATATAAAACATTCTTGGAATTAGAATAAAAACATGTCTTAGAAACCTCACATCACAACAGTTGCTATGGCAGCCTCAAAGAAACTAGGAGTTTCCTGTTTAGACTGCGAGACTTCTTTCCTCTTCTCAGTTACTCTAACTGTACAAGGGCTCATCCGCCCTTGTATGAAGTAAAGATCTCATATCTTGTTTTTTTTTTTTTTTTTTTTTTTTTTTTTTTTTTTTTTTTTTCATTTTTCACCACCACTCACGGGCAGAGCCCTATTCAAGGAGGGGGTGTTACACGCCTCAGAAATCAACAACTAAATTAAATTACGCAGATGAGCACAACGCAGGCTTTTAAGTTGGGAGAGGATTAAATTCAGGAGGAAACCACAGAAGATGGAGAGAATTCCACACCAAAGAACAGATGTGGCAAGAAAGAAAGGAAGCACCACAGCGAACTAGCCTGGGAGTTACCTACATCAACACAAAACTCATGTGCAGACAACACCACCCTAGTTCTACGAGGGCGACGTAAAGGTGGAGGTACGCGAGTGATAAGCTCCCTCGAGCACCTGCGCTGCGGGTACCTATAGAAAAGAGATTAAAGCACCAACATCGCGCCCGCAAAGTAGAGGGTCGAGGGAACTGGAAAGTACAGAACAGTTTATAAGCCTTTGGCCTTTGACTCGACCCTATCCAAAGCCGGGTGGAAACAGAGCCCAGATATGAGAGCAGTACCCATACAAGGGTGGCGATTGAGGCCCTTGTATAGCTGGAGCAACTGAGAAGAGGAAAAAAGTTCTCGCAGTCTAACAGAACTCCCAGTTTGAGGCCGCCCTAGCAACCGTTGTGATGTGAGGTTTCCAAACATTTTTTGTTTATTTAAGGCCAAGGATGTTTATATTGTCAAACAGGGAAGAGACGAGAGAACGTCGCGAAAGAGGATTGGAAAAGTTGGAAGGTGTTCTAGGAGAGGGATTTGTAGAAGTTGAGTTTTTAAAGAATTGAATTCACAAGTTGAGACGACCCCACCTCGGAAAATCTATCCAGATCGCGAGAATAGAAATCGGAAAGATTAGACGAGAGGCAATTCTAGAGGGTAAAAGAGGGAGCAGAATTGATATGAGTTGAAGAATGAAGGGTCGAGTCATCGGCATATGACGTGAATAGAATTAGATGTGCAGGTGAGAAGATCATTAATTGAAAAGTAAGAATAAATAGGAGATAAAACAGAACCCGAGGAACACCACTATTGACAGTTATGATATGATATAAGAAGTCGCCCATCACAACAGCCATATTGAGTGATTTGTACAGAAAAATAGACATTAAGTAAGCAAAGAGAAGGAGGAAACCCAAGGAGGGGAGCTGAGAGAGCAGTGACGCGTGGCCTACTCCGGTCAAATGCTTGAATGTCAAGCACCACCCACGCAAGTCTCCCCCGTTAGTTCCTAAGGGCGGAAAACCATTAAATCAGTAAGATAGGAAAGTATATTCGCCAGTTAACCTCGAGCGCCGAAAAGCCGTACTGGATGGATCGGAAAGAAGTGAATGAGATTCCAGATGATCTAAGAAATGAGAGTTGAGAAGAGTTTCAAAGATCTTAGATAGAATACAAGTAAGGACCATAGGGCGATAGGTAGAAGGATCAGAGCAGCTTCCTTTTTCGGAATAGGTTGGACATGTGCGTGCTTTCCAACAGCTGGGGAAATTGTTAGTATTCGAGACATAGAGAATATATGAACGAGGGCAGGGATAGCACGGAAGCACACTCCCTCAAACTCGGGGATTGAACAGGGTGGGAATGCCATCCGGGCCACCGCCTATACACAATTGACCTAATGCGTTTTACGATAGAAGTTTTAGGGAGACCCATAGCGAACCGATCGAATTATGTCAATTTCCATACTGAAGCTCAAAGCAGACTATCTCTAACTCTGATAAGAATAGAGGTATGTGGGAGAGCCTAAGTGAGTTAGCAGGATGGTATGTGGATGTAGTGCCTCCTCTTGCATTGGAATAGTACACTCTAAGGAGATTTGAATTGGATACATAGTAGGTGGAAATGAATTAAGCAATAGAGAAGCGATAAGAGAGATTGGCTCGTGTGCTTTATGGCAGGTGTTATTGTCGGAGAATTTTTTAGGAACAGAACCATCAGAGCGAATAGAGGAGGAAAGACAGATTTACAGAAGTTGTTAGAGATGTTTTTTGGCAAGAGGCCAGGAAAGATTTGTCATTAGGAGAAACCAAGGAGGTTAGCGCACTTTCGTTTTGTTGAAAAGCCCGCTCTTGCTCGTCGAAGATGCGAAGTATCCCTGCATATAGGTATTTTTTCTAGCTGAATGAAATTTAGCAAGATGAATAGGGAGAACGAGAATTTCAACTCCTGATAACGCACTGCTCTCTAGCATGGATAGGCCAAGAGAACAGCAAACAACGAACCATGGATTATGAGGAGAGAAAGATTTTAGCGAAGAAGGAATGATACTCTGCTTATTCCCATCAAAATCGAACTCATAAAGCTCCACACCTATATCGGCAAGAAGTCGAAGCTCTAAGTCACCAGAGACAAAGCTAGATCAAACACGAGATTTTATTAGGGCGGTAAGAAAAGCAACGCTCTAACAGGACACCCCAATTCGGTGCTTACCGATCAAAGGGCAGATAAAAAACGAGTAGAAGTCAGACTCAGGAGTGTTGGAGAGATAAGTATTTAATAATTAAGCAGATAATTGAGAGTTTGGGTGTCAGGATATTTACCGAATGTGAGAGTCGAATAGTGGTTGTATTTTAAACCGCGGATGATGAGGATGAGCGTGAGGTGGTGCAGAAGCGAGGGTGGGGTTGCGTGATAAGGGTGGGTGGGGTAGAGTTTAGCAATGTTCAAGGAATTGGTTGGGACGCATCCAGATTAATGTGTGTGGGGGGTGTTGCTCTACAGTTGATGTTGCGTCGCATTGCGTGGTGTAGTGAGGATGCGTGAGATGAGTGTCGGCCTCCTCCCACCTAAATCGTGAGAGGAGGGACCCCAACCACTCGGAGTGTGTGTATGAGCGATGAGAGAGTGCGCGGGCGCTAGGAAGTAGAGAGCGCGTGCGATTAGTTTGGAAGAGGAAACAGTCTCGTGAGAGGAGTAGCTAGATATTCAAAAAAGGCTTGAAAATTTGTTTTCTGTTGGTGAGAGCAGTAGCAGAGGCACAAGATTATTGTAGTAGAGGGAGAATGATTTTAAGCCTATGAACATCGAAATTAGGAGATTCCGAGATTCACGAGACGTGTTACAGGAGTGTTTATGTTAACATAGGCACACACTCGCACTCCTTTAGACGGAAATTATGAAATATAGTTTAGTTGGATACATAAGCGAAAGTTAGAGGATGAATTCTTTTCCATCTGAGTCTCAGACAAAGGCAAAAGGTTGTATATTTTGAGTGTGAAGTAAAATTTGGTTGCGTTTGTTCCACGGAAGCTGGTAGAGCTTAAGCCGTCGTGAGTGTTGGGAAGTTCAATAGGAAAGCCCGACCTATGCAAAACCTGCCATTCACACACACGCACCGCACACAAACAAACAAAAACCAAAAGCCAAAGACAGACAGAAAAAAATAAAACGAGGAAATCGTGATAAAAATGATACATACACCTAAAACCTAAATTAAAAAAGTTTAAGCTTTGTTATTACTAAAATAAATTAATATAATTCAAATTTTGTATCTTGGAGATGTAATTCTTCTGGTTTTAACCGGCTTGGAGAAAATAAGGTGCGAGTCTAACATGCGCAAAAGGCTTATAAGAGACTGTTCTGACTTTCCAGTTACTTGACCCTCGATCTTTGCGGCGCCAATATTGGTGCTTTATTCTTTTTATATAGGCACTGCGGCGAGGCCAAAGTGCTCGAGAAAAAAATACACGCACCTTTACGACACCCTCGCAGGCACAAGGCGGGTGCTTGTGTCCTGCGCACGGTTTTTGTGTTGATATTAGTAATTTCAGGCTAGTTTGCTGCGGTTTTTCTTCTTTCCTGCCACCTCTGTTTTATGGAATTCTCTTTCCATCTTCTTGTTTCATGTTGAGATTGTAGCGATCAATTTAAACCCTGCGTCTGTGCTCATCTGCGTAATTTGCTGTTAGAGTGACACTTTTGAAGCGCCACCAATTCCCCGTCTTTGAATTAGGGCAACGTTTCCTGTGGGAAAGTCCGGTGGTGACTAACACTGTGTAAGTTTAATATATTAGCAGATATTCAGTTTATTAAATATAAGTATATAATATAATTATGTTATATTATATATAATATATATATATATATATATTAAATTAAACTATATATAAATGAATATAATAAATTTAATAAGTGTATATATATTTAGAAAAATAGCATAAATATATATAGCATTTTATATATATTACTATTATATATATATATTATTGCATGATAAAGAGGACTGACTGAAGATTCTATGACATCAAGAACTGTCTATTTTACTTAAATTGTGCTGGTATATTTTCTTAGCCATTATGGTGACTAGCTTAACCTAAGCTTACCTTATTAGGAAAATGTTCTTCTGGGAAAGGGGCCTAATTCTTTTATCTATGTCTGGAAAATTTGTTTTGATTAGTGATTTTTGCTGTGGTGATTTAAATATCGTTCTTATTGGATTTGGTTATGTGTTGCTTGATATGAATCTAGGAAGTCTGCTTTCCAGTTTTTGCCATTATTATCTAAAGCAGTGTGTAATTTTTATTTTTTGAAAGATGCCTGGGGACGATATACAAGGACTGTTACGAAGAGTTTTTGCTGTAGGGGTTGTATTCATTCCATTGATGATGTGTTAAGTTGGTCAGTAGGGTGGTTGACTAAAGTACAGTGGCTCTTTTCGAGTAAGTGTTGGAAAGATGAGAAAAAATATTTTTTTGCATTTCTTAGAAGATTAGCTTTCCTAAAGATTTGTGAATGCATAATAGAAGAGAAATTGGATGAAACTATGTAGTTGATGATGGTAATATTGATGATTTAAGTTTGAGTATACCTACAGTTGTATTCCAATTGAAGGAATGTAATTTTCATGTAATTTAATATAAAGCATTGTCATTGAGAGTTTGATCTTTATGGTTAAAGAACTTATTACTAAAATTTTTTTAAATATATATTTTTGTTTATTTTTATTTGCATTGCATTATTTTATTTGGTTAATTTTTTAATGTGTTTAGATTGCTGTTCTGAGTGTATTTCTGGATGCATTTTACTGAATATATTAGAATGATTTAGTAAGTTTACTATGTTTTTTTTTTTCAGAAAAGGCCTTTATTGTATGAAATTTACCAATTTGTTTTATGCTGCTTGTGAAAAGTTTTATTTAGCTGTCAAAGCTGTGAGGGTTGATGCCTATTATTAAGTGAGTCAATTACACTCTCGCAAAGAATTTTAAGTTGAAAAGTTTTATTTAGCTGTCAAAGCTAAGAGCTTTGATCAATACTATTGATTAGTAGGTAATTTAGTATTTGTTGCTTTAATGCGTTGTATGGATAAGCTTTCGGATGTTATCGTCAAACGTCATGGGTATTCCGTAGGTATATTCATGTTGTTCAACGTTTGAATAGTTGAAATTGAATTTACTATATATCAAAAATATAAAGAAACAAAATATAAAAGATAAATAAATAATTAAATTATTAATTAATACTTTGAATTCGGACTTTCTCATTTGATTTGTTGAATATTTTTAAGAAACATTAAAGTAGTTTCTTATATTTATAGTTTATCATATTTCTTATATTACATACGAGAAATCGAGAATGCTGGAAACACAGTATACATTTTTTGACGCTTACACGCTAGATAATTCTATAGGAACACGATCCAAGTGTATTTTAACATTATAATCTCTATGGTCATATAAACATATATATATATATATATATATATATATATATATATATAATATATATATAATATATATATATATACATATATATACTATATAGTTATAATGATATACTACTTAGAGTTACTTATATATATATATTATATATATAATATAACTAGGTATATATATATATCGTTTATTATATATAAGCTTATAAAATATATATATATAATATATATATATATAATTATGGAAATAGCAGTCGTGTATAGTAGAGATAGTATATATCATATGTGTCTGTATCATATTAAAAAAAAAAAGAAATCTAAGTTGAAAAAATTAGCATAATTACTTATATATATACTTAAAATAATATATACTAATAAATATTTATACATATATGTTATATATATAAATATATAATAATATATATATTTTAAATTTGAGTATAACTATATACAATATAAATGCTATGTAAATATTTATATATTAATAGTATACAAGTATATATATATATATATATTTATATTATATGCATATACATAATATATATATATATATATATATATGGTGTCTGTATATGTGTGTATATATATAAGTGTTTGTGAGGATTAATACCTTTATACTATTTGTGATATATATATATATATATATATATATATATAATATATATATATAATATATATATATATATATATATATAATATAAATGTGTGTTAACGCCAGAGTTGTTTTTCAAGTTTTAAAGTTTTTCAAAGTAATTTTTTTTTTCATTATATATTTTGTACTAAACGGAGTAAATGACAGCTTGCAATGCTAAATGAGTGCCAGAAAAAAATTATATAAATTTTTTTTTTCTTGTTCTCTTGTTTTTTATCTTTATTTCGTAAATTATATTACTAGTTCACATTGTTTTTTTTAAAGCTAATTTCATTAGTAATAGTATTGAGAATAGCTTTTCCCTTAAGTAACTGTACAGTATAAAATAAATCTGTTTATATATAACTGGTTTTAATTGGTGATTTTTTTTCCTTTATATCTTATTAACGCTGAGTAGGGAAGAATTTCTCAAAGGTAAATTGTTCCAAACATTCACATCGTTCTTAATACTTAATTTTTAGATTTGAATAATTTTATTTAAAAAAAAAACTTGTAAACTCAACAATTCGAAGCCTCATAAATGCATCATTAAAACAATAATATTACAATTTATAAAATAGTAAAATATTGTATTATTTGGTAAACAAAAATTGCAAATTAAACATGATTCTAGAACAAAAAAATAAAAATAAATAAATAAAAAAACAAAAACAGGTTCAATAATAAACAAAGACGATCTTTTAGTGCTCTACGGAAAATCAATACACATATTTAATAGAAAAAAATTATATGATGGAATTATCAATTTAAAAAGAAAAAAAAATCGAATCTGACAAATTTTAAACTTATCTTACTTCACTCATGTTCCAAACGCACGATGTTACTGGAAAAATATAAAGGGATACTAGCCCAAATTGTCGACCTGTTGATCATTTTTCTATGTTCGACACATGTTTGAAATACTAAAAATCAATATTATGTTGGTAGAGTCAGTAACGAAATATTCAAATGAAATTTGAATAATAAATAATAATTGAAACATTTTAACCGTTATTTCATTTATTTTAGGCGTTCTACAATTGAATCATTTGCGTAGTTTTTCTTCGTAGAGTCAATTTTACTCGTGATATAACACCCAAATTATTATTAAATATTTTAAACTATTATATATTATATTATTAAAGCATAATATTTATATATATATAATTGCTTAGTGTAATTAAGTTAATCATTCCAGAAATAGGTTTGTAGTATCAGCATTTGCAATGATAATATATTATATAGTATTAATATTATATACTATTATATATATTAATAATGTTATATATAACAGACGTGCCATTGCCTATAAAATAAAGATCGTGTCATATGAATATAAATTATATATATGTTTTATGCATTTGTAATATCATACTAAAAATATCCAAATAAAAACTGTACCCATCCAATTGTATTTTATTTAATTATATGTATAGTATATATATATATCAATATATATTATATATATTATATATATACTCTCATATTAGGATTGTAATATAATATTATATATAAATAAAGAATAAAAAGTATATACATATAATTTTGACATTTTATTTAGTGTTGAAAAAAAATAGTTTATCGTTATTTCTTTAAAATAGTGATATATATATATTATAATAAAGTATATAATACTCTATAATATATATATATATATATAAATAACTTAATATATATTAGTAATTAGGTATATATATTAGTAATATATATATATATATATATAAAGTCATAAATTAAAAATAGCTAGTATATAAGTATCTAGATATAGTTATATCTATTATATAATTAACTATATATATATGATTGATATATATATAATATATATTCGATTTATATATTTAAATATATATATATAGTTCATAGTTATATTCCGCAATTTTTTTCCCATTGCAATTTCTATAAACTTTTTTATTTTCAATTTATTTTTATTTTTTAACACAGAAATCTTATAAATACCAAGATTTTAGAAAAGTGGGTTTGGTTTCAGGAAAATATATGTGAATTTCCTTGAATGATTCTACTCATGATCTGGAAGGAAAGAATATTTGATCGATAATACTTTTTTCTTTTCCCAAAATGACTATAATAAAGGTAATAAATACTTACTTTCCCCTTTATATTTTCTACAAGAACCTGATTTTCTAATTTTTTTGTGTTTTTTTGCAGATTTGGAAATTACTTGAGTTAAGTGTTTTAGTGGTTCTATATGTCGGTCCTGTTTTCATATCATAGTTCCGGACTTAGAAAATAAAGTTTTCAAATAAATAAAATTATGCAAAAAAATCCAAAAAGGTTGATATTGTATCCTTTTTGTATAGAGAGGAGACTGACTCTAATGTCTGAGATATATTGAATTGGAGGAAAAATGTAGCACAATAAAAACGCTCTCTCGAAGCTTAGGTTAGTATTGTCTCAAGCTATTATAAAAAGAGTAAATCTAATGATAGATAAAAATATTTAGCATTCTAACCATACATAAATCATACTTATTTCAATTGATATAATTTGGACTTCCATAATAGTGTTAATTAGTACTAGGTTGTTTGATATATATAGTTATCTATATTTGATAGAAACTCTACTTAAAAATCAACTTTACATTCTGGGTATAAGTACAATAAAGCGTGTAGTCTGATCATATATAGGTATATCGTTTAAGTGTTATATACAAAGAAATTCTAAACAAAGAAAATTTAGCATTAATAATAAATCACTTTCATGTAATAATTTAGGACTCCTTTAGGTTAATTTAGGCTAGATGGTGTTATTTAAGGAATCTTCTTTTGAGACTCTAATAACTTTAACATTATCTATGTACTTATATTAGTAGCAATATTATAGCTCGTTAGTGTACTCACGAGCTTATGGATATATTACGTTTTATGAGTGTCATAACATAGAATCTAAATATTTAAAAAATAATTAGCATAACATTGACTAAATAATTTTCATGTAATAATTTGGACTCCTAGGTAATTAAGCACAAGTGTGATTTGAAGTTTTTTTATTTTGTAAATGAACTCTAAAATACTTTATCTCATTCTGGCTGTAAAATGTGACTATAAAAAGCGTGTCGGAGCTTAGGTATTATCGTTTTTAAGTGTTATATTATATACATAAAAAAATCTAAAGTTGAAAAAATTAGCATTCATATATAAATCATACTTTCATGTATAATTAAAATTAGAGACTTTCTAATATATAAAAGAGGATCATTTAGGAGGCGAGCAGTGAGTTTGAAGGTTATACTTCTTAGTTGAAAGAGAACTCTAAAATAAGCAGTTGACATTCTGGTGTTATAAATGAATGGTTGCTCTCTGGTGCATAAGTATGCCGTTACGCTCTCTCAGATCAAATAATCGCTTTAAAAGTGTCTCGGTAATTAAGAGCATAAACGTGAAAATCAGTTATAGTTGTATAAATTACAGGTGTTTTATGCAGTCTCACTCTAAAATCCCACTTTCATGTAATAATTTGACTCCTAGCTCAAATCATTTAAGGGCAGGTGTTATGAGGAGTGCGTGCGTGGTTTTGAGGAACATACAGTAAAGAGGAACATTATCTCTAATCCATTCTGGGAGAGCTTACAAAATGTGATAGGAGTTGTTAGCAATAAAGCGTGAGAGTCGCGATCCATTACGTCAATAATATACAGTTTTTACAGGGTTGTATAATATCATCAAGAGTAGTCATCAAAGTAAAAAAAATTAGCATTCACATTATAAAATCGAACTTTCCATTAATGGAAATTTTGTGACTCGAAAGCGTTAAACTCTCTAGAGCGGCAAGGGTGTGGTGTGTGAGAGGGGTATCTTCTTTTGAAAGAAACTCTAAAAATACTACATTTTGTGGAGCAATAAAGCGTAGTTCGAGCTTAGGTATATCGTTTTAAGTGTAGTGATAGGGAGCTTTTGGTATAAACAATAAGTAGAAGTCCATGAGAGGAACTTGACAAATATGCTCACATTCATAGGCGTGAATCACTTTTCAATGTAATAAGGTGTTGGACTCTAAGGTATATGTATTAGTGGCAGGTGTGTGTTGAAGGTATATCTATTTTTGAAAGAACTTCCATTAAGAATAAATAGCATTCACGTTGCTTGGTGTTGGACAAATAAAACCGTCTTTAGTGTCGGAGTCATCATTAGCGATAAGATATATGTTTAAGGTGTAGCCTATACAATCACACACATAATATCGTTAAAGAGTGAGTTAAAAAGGTTAGAGACATTCATACTAGATGACATATTCAGAGTGTATGAGTTAAGGGAACGTGCTTAGTTAATCTTGGCAGGTGTTGTGAAGAAAATCCAGTGAATTCTTCTGTAAAGAACTCTAATAATTACTAAATTCTGGAGTAACATGATATAGCAATAAAAGAGAGTGTTCAAGAGACCTTACGGTGAAGTAGTATCGTTTTATAGTGTATTAACCAACGAAATACTCTAAGTATCGTAAGGAAAGATATACTACGCGATTCATACATTTACAATCCACCTTGTTTCATTGTAATATGGTACTTGTACTAAAGTGAAAATATGTGAGAGTGCAAGGTGGTTATTGATGGTAGTCATGTGTGTAAGAACTCTAAAATACTTACATTCTGGCTTAGCAATAAAGCGTAGTCGAGCTTAGGTATATTCGTTTTAAGTGTTATAACAATATATCGAATTTTATTTAAGAAATCTAAAAAAAGGTAGCAAATAAGGTGTGACCAGAATTACGCATCTTAAAATTAGGCTGTTGTACATGAAATAAAATTTGGTACCCGCCTAGGTATTTAGCAGGATGTAATGCGGAATTGTGTATTTCTTTGAAGAAACTACATATAAGTAATAAGCTATAGGCATATACTGGTGTAGCAAATAATGAGAGCGTAGTCGAGCTGTAGGCTCATAATATAAGACGTTTTAAGATGTGAATGTGTAGAAAAAGAATCTGTAGAGTGAAAAATTTAGCTTATAACTAAATCAATGTCTGCAATGGTGTGGTGATACGTGTCCTGCTATTGGATATAACCTCTCATAGTAGTGAATTGTAGGCAGGGTCATTGATGAGTATCTCTTTGAAGGGACGACTTACCTCATGATAGGATACTTAGCATTCTGGTTGTAGCGAAGTATAATAGTGCGATAGATACGGAGCATGTGGGGCTCGCGTAAAGTTGTGAAGTGTTATTAGCAAATAGAAAATTCCTAACATACAGAGTCGGAAAAAAATTAGGCAGAGTGTGCAATACTAAATACAACTAAGAAAACATTCATGTAACTTAATACTTGATGGTGGAGACTCTAGGTAATTTAGAAGTGTTCTTGAGATATCCTATGAGTTTGAGGAGCACACTGCTCACAATACTTAACATTCTGGTAAAGAGGGGAAAAATGATAAATTGTTTTAAAAGGTGGATAAAGAATAAGAGGGTGGAGGATGTAGCAAGTGAAAAGCGTGAAGCGTGGAAGACTTAGTGTGATTATACGTTTTAAGAGTGGAAGTAGTAATAAACGAAGAAATCTAAAGTTGAAACAATAGTTGAAAACCATACTAAAATTCAAATATTAATGTAATAATTGTAGAACGTATACATAAGGGTAATTTGAGGCAGAGCGACTGTTGAAATGGGGGGTGTATATCTGAAGAACTCTATTAATAGCTGTGAAGTTCGTAGGGGAATGGAGGTAGAGGACTAGCATAATGCCATTAGTCCGGAGGACGAGTGTAAAAGCTAAGTGCTACAGCATATTGCAGAGTTAAAAGTGCGTTATATAACTAAAAGAAATACATAAGAGGTCTGAGAAACATTACCCTGACAATACACATAACCCTCTTTACCATGTGTGCACTTATATATGAGAAACTGCCCTAAGAGGTAATTTAATGTGAGGATGTTTTAGATTAATAGTTCTATCATCTCCTCGTTTGGAATGATCTCATAAGCCAAGTTCTTGATAACATGTGTGAGTATGTGGAAATTAAGGTGTCTCGAGAGTCACGCGCATGCTACGGTATATCGTATATTAAGTGTATAACAAAGAAATCTGAAAGTTAGAAAATATTCAAAGCATTCAATTTCAGCAATAGACTGTCATACATACGAAGTAAAGGTGTTAGACGAAATTTGAGGAATTAAGGCAGGTGTAAGTTATAGACGTAATACTGTGTCTTTGAAAGAACTCTATAAATAATTACGTGTCTGGAGAGAGCGGGGGTGTATAGTGCGCAGTAATTAGTAGAGCCGTCTAGTTGCAAGGAGATGGTGTTAAGAGCATATATGCGCTCGTTTATGTGAGTGTAAACGATGCAAGAATCTAAAATTTGAGTAAAAAATTTGCATGGTTCAATATTGTAATAATTTAAGAGAAAAAGAATTTTAAAATTCAATGAAAATTAGAAATTGTGATTAGTTTTTGAGGCGTGTCATTCGTGTCTTTAGAGAAAATAATCTCTGTAAAAGATACGTTTAATTCTGGGAGCTGTTGTGAGCACAGGTGAGCGTAGTCGAGCTGTATGGTTAGTGTTGTTTTTTACATAGAGTTGTGTATAAGCAAAGACAATACTAAAAGGTTGAAAAAAGATAATTAGCATCATACTAAATCACTTTCATTAATAATTTGGACCCTAGGTAATTTAGGCGATGTTTGAACGGTTCTTCTATTGAGACAAGAACTCTAAGATGCTGGAACGAATAAGCGTGGTTACAATATACACTCCAGGAAGATTGTAGTAGCACTAATAAAAGTCTGTAGTCGAGGCTTAGGTATATCGTTTTAAGTGTTATTTAAAAAATAAATTCGTAGGTAAAATAAATTTAGCATCAATACAATCCTATAGATTCTACCTCTTCATTGTATATATGAATATGAATAAGATGTGATCATCAATAGGTAATTTAGCGCGAACTGTGTAATGAAAAATTACAGGGGAAGTAGTCTCTCTTGTAGAAGAACTTGCCATAATATTAGCTTAAAACAATTCTGGGTGTTGTAGCAACTAGAAACGTAGTCAGAGCTTAGAGGAATAATCTGATTTGGAAGAATGTTATAGGTTTGAGTTAACAAAGAAGATACTAAAAGAGCAGTGTCGCAGAAAAATTTAGACTAGTTCATACAATCCACTTTCATGTGTAATAATATTGAGATCTAGGTTAATTTAGGCGACAGGTAGTTTTAGATGGTATCTTTCTTTTGTCAGAAACTCTAGGAAGTACTTACATATCTATGGATTTAGCGAATTACAAGCAGTTCGGATCTTATTGGTAGTATCTTTTTTAAGGCGCTCATAAACTAAAAGAAAAGATCTAATGAGATTGGAAAAATTGTTGCATACTAAAATCAACATAGTATCACTGGTAAATTAATGTATGGATCTTCCTACGGTAAACCTCGCAGGGAAGTAGCATATTTTGTTTGAGGTTTTTTTTTATTCGATATAGTACGCATCAATAAGGCAATTACGATTACCGTCTGGGTTCTGTGACAAAAGAAAGCGGGAGATCTTGGTGGAAATGCAGATCTTCAGGTGGTGATATCGTGTGTTTAAAGAATGTGGGTATAACAAACAAATCTGAAAGTTATGAAGAAAAAAGTTATGGCACCTCTCCAATACACATATACAACTTTTCATGGTAATAATAATATGAGAGGCTTGACTTATACTAGGTCTAATATAGCATTGGTGATTTTGAGGGTAGTTGTGTCTCAGTTTGTAGGAAACCTCGGTGAAAGACAACATACCTTACATTCTGTTGTAAGTCAGATAAGAGACTGTAGTAGTTCGAGCTGTATGTGGAGTTGAAAACAACTATATATCGTTGTTATTTAAGTGTTATAAAAGAGAAACTCCATAGAGGGAAGTGTGATCATAATTCAAATCCCTAGACTTTTCTCATTGATCCATAAATCGTGTTCCCTATGGTTCAACTTATATTACTTTTTGGTTACTCCTAGGTATGGTGCAGCAGGAGTGTTTGAGGTATGGCTTCTTGTGTGAGCAAGAACTCTCCACTAAGGAAAAGGAATACTTACATTCTGGTTGTAGCAAGTAAGAGCGTAGCTGGACTGTGTGAAGGGATTTTATGAGTCGATACGCTGTGGTTAAGTGTTAATTACGATCGTGGAATCTAAAGGTTAAAATAGGTATTCAGTGCATCGTATGATATGGATCAAGGGAGGCTATCTTGACAAGATTGTGTATAAATGTATAATTTAATTTAGGACCTGTGGTATGCTTAAGCAGGGCATGTTGAGAGGCGTTATCTTCTTTGAAGAACTCTAAAATACTTACATTCTGGTGTAGCAATAAACGTAGTCGGAGTCTACTATGTGAGTAATATATGCATTTTGAATAGGCATCATATAACAAAGGAAATTTAGAAGGAGTAAGAAACGGAGGATTTTACACTATATTGACAACTTAAACTACCTGTGAGTTTCAGGGATGCGTTAAGGTAGATTTGCGTACTTCCGTAAGGTAATTATTAAGCAGGGTGTTTGATGGTTTATCGTTTGCTGGGATGAAGGTCAACATCTATGGGAAACAGACGGAACATAGTTTTTACTGATTGTAGCAATTAAGCGAGTTAGTTCACGGGAGTTAGGTGGTATATCTCGATTGTTATGAGTGTAGTAAGGATATAACAAAGAAAATCATAATAGAAGTTGATATAAAATAAGGATTAGGCATTCATACTTAGAAATCACCACCTTATTCATAGTGAAATATTTGGTACTCTGAGGGTGATGTTAGGCAGAGTTGTTGTTAATGGGATCGAACTTGTGACTCTTCTCTTTGAAGAACTCTAAAATACTTAGCTATTACTCTCGTCGCTTGTGTCTAGCTAAAATACGCGTAGATCGAGCTTAGAGGGAACTCAGTCGTATATTAAGTATATACCGAGGTGTTAATGATACACAATAAATAAATTGAAAGTGTTGAAAAAAATATTAGTTAAATTCACTAAAATCACTTTGCATGATAAATATATTTTGTGCGTGCCTACCGGATTATTAATTTTAAGGGGCAGGCTGTTTAGATGGGTATCGAGGACATTTATCTTCGCAGACTTCTCTGAGACAAACTTATATTAAATTATCATGACTGAAAAAGTGTATTCAATAAACGAGTTAGATCGAAGAGCTTACCATGATGTCCCGTTTTAAAGTGCTCGTAAAACTGAAGGATAAACTAATTAAAGTATGATAGAATAAATTGTGGAGTTCATACTAAATCACTTTCATGAAAAAATTTTGAACTCCTAGGTAATTAGGCAGGTGTTAGGTATCTTTCTTTGAAGAACTCTAAAATACTTTACATTCTGGTGTAGCAATTAAACGTAGTCGAGAGCTTAGGTATATCGTTTATGTGTTATAACAAAGAAATTCTAAAGTGGACAAAATGTAGATCTATGTGCAGATACATAAATTAGCTTCATTGTGAGTAGAGTATTGATGAACTGTCTCCTGAGGGGTCAATTTGGCTCAGGTTGTGGGTTTGAGGATGTAGTCTTCTTTGAGAAGTACTCAAATTACTCTTACACTATTGTGACTCGTGGTGCGGAGGAGTGACAGTTGTGAGACAATAAAGCGGTAGTCGGGAAGCTATTAAGGAGTAATATCGTTATTAAGGGTGTTAAGCTAGATAAAATAGGTAAGATTCTTGAAGTTCGAAAAAATTAGCATTCGATACTAAATTACTTTCAATGATATGTAGTATTTTGGCCTACGCCTAGTGAAGAGTGTTAGGAAGAGTAGTGATGTTGAGAGTGGGGGATCATGTCTGTTGCGAAGAACCTAAAGAGAATAGAATACTTATCATTCTGGGTGGAGGGATGGTGTTAAGAGAGCGGTGCTGTTGAGCAAGTGAAAGCGATAGGTGCGAGCTGTTAGAGTGTACTATCATGTATTGTAAGGTGTGGTGAGTGAGGTAACAGCAAGAGTGGTAATCTGAAGTTGAGATAGATACGGACGGCGAATTGAGACGTTGCAGTCAGTATCATCGATGTCTATCAGATCATCCTAGAATATGGGTGGCTCATCACCTACCTGAGCTAAAGTGTGGCATGGTGAGATGGTGTATGGAAGATAAATCTATCTTTTGATATAAACTCACTAAAATATACTTTACATTTCTTATGGAAGTTAAATATAATAAACCGAAATATTACCTATTAACGTTTTTAAAGTGTTATATATATATAACAAAGAATCTAAGTTTGAAAATTATGTTATCATACCTTTAAAATTACATTTGAGGCATGTATAATTTATATTTGTGAGTAATCTCACTATAAGGAGTAATTTTAGGCAGTTATGTTATTTGATGGTTATCTTCTTGAAGAACTCTAAAATACTTACATTCTTGGGTAGCAATAAAGCGTAGTCGAGCTTGGTTATATCGTTTTAAGTGTTATATTATAACAAAGAAATCTAAAGTTAGAATTCATTAGAAATTAAAATTCGTTTTATATCAGATTCATATGTAATAAATTTGGGACTCCTAAGGTTAAGATATTAGGTAGGTGTTTGAGGTATTTCTTTGAAGAGTGATATCAAATATACATTTGGTAGTCATTTATTAGCAATTTAAAGCTAAATTGAAATTTATTACAGTTTAAGTGTATTTAATTTATACAGATAATAAGTAATCTTCAAAATTTTTAATACAAAATATACTCAATAACATATTATAATCATATCTTTAATCTTAAAGTAAATCCGGATTCCTTTGCTTCATTTCATCTTTTCCCATGTATTCAAAGAGTATCTTCTTTTAGAAGTAAACTACTTATAAAATTTATCATTTAATTATCTGATATGTAAGCAATAAATAGCGAAAAGTTACGAGCTTCTCAGGATATTAGCGTTTATAATTAGTTTATAACAAATGAAATCTAAAGTTGAGAAAATTAGCAGAAATGGCATCATAAATTAACTTTTCTAAAGTATAGATAAATTATGTATTCACTAGGTAAATTTTAGTGACAGGGTATTTTTGAACGGTTAATCATTTCTTTGTAAAATAACTTACCCCAAGTCTATAAAATTTAGATCATACCTTATGCATATAAAATAGTGACGGTAAGTTAGAGCTTATGACTATTATATTCTATGATTTATATGTGTTATAACATTAGAAATCTAAAAGTTATATATAAAATATTAGTCTAATACAAAATCACTTCATGTAATATTTTGGACTCCTAGAGTAATTTTAGGCAGGTGTTTGAGGTTATCTTCTTTTAAGAACTCTTAAAAATATACATTCTGGTGTAGCAATAAGCGTAGTCGGCTTAGGATATATTGTTTTATGGTTAATAACAAAGAAATCTAAAAGTTGAATATGTAGAAGCATTTATTTATAAATAACTTTCATGTAATAATTTGGATATTTTAGTTAAATAGCAGTCTTATTGAGGTATATCTTCTTTTGAAAGATAAACTCTAAATATTAACTTTACATTTCTGTGATGTAGCTAAATATAGCGTTGATTTAGCTTATGAGTATATATCGTTTTATTAAAGTGTTATAACAAAGAAATTCTAATAATAAGTTTAGTAAAATAAAATATTAGTACATTTCCATTACTAAATCAATATATGTCATTTGTTAGATATAATTTTGGACTCTAGGTTATTAGGCATAGTGTTTTGTAAGGTATCTCTTTGAGAGAACTCTAAAAATACTACATCTGGTGATGAGCATAAAATGACTTAGCCTCACGAGTTTAGGTATGTCGTTTTAAGTGTTATAACAAAGAAATCTTAATAAAGGTTAGAAAAATTAGTATTATATACTAATACTATAAAATCACTTTTATACATGTAATAATATTATAGGTCTCCAATTAGGTTATATAATTTTAAGCAGGTTGATTTTAGAGGTTAATCTCTATCTTTCAAGAATACTATCTAATAATACTATATATCATATCTGCATGTTAGCATAAAGTCGATATGTCTCGAGACTTATGTTAATATCGTTATATCTTAAAAGTTTGTTTATTAAATAAAAGTAAAAATCTAAATGTATAGTAATAAAATAAATATTTACTGCGGACAATCATATAACTTCTAAAATCGTCCTTTTCATATAATATGTAACGTTTCATTTTGTACTTCTCTTATAAGCGCTAGATTATAGGCAGCATTTTTAGAGAGAATCTTATTAAGGTTGTTTTAATATGTTTAGAAGGTACCCGTGGTCCAATTATGAAAAGAACTCTAAAATATTTATCAATACTCGTTTCGGGTAATTAGTAGTAGTGCAATAACACGACATATAAGCTCGATGTTTTATTAAAGAGGTATATAACGATATTTTTATGTTATGTACAAGGACTAGTACAACATATATACGAATCTAAAGCTGTTGAAATAAATATAATTACGAAAAATTGCATCTTTCCTATTATAAGATCACTTATTCTTTCACTGTCATACAATATCTCTCTCTGCTACTCGCCAATATGAGTAATTAGGCAAGTGTGATTTTAAGTTGAGGTATCCTACATATAAGCAACTTAAACTGGCTCATATATTATCTTTTTAATCTCCTGGCTTGTTTATAGACTATAAAAGCGTAGTACGTATAGGACTTATCAGTATATCTCGTTATTAAGTATTATATACTAAGAAATCTAAAGTTGAATAAAATAGTTATCATTCATACTAATCACTTTCATGTGTTAAATATATTTTAGACTCCTAGTGTAAATTTAGACATAGGTGTTTTCATAGGGTATCTTCCTTTGTATAAGATAACTCTAAAATATTACAATTTATTGGTGAGTTGCAAATATAGCGTAGTTGAGCTTAGATATTTTTAGTTTTAAGTGTTATATAACAAAGAAATCCTAAAAGATAGAAAAATATTAAAAATATTATTTAGCTCTTATACTAAATCACTTTCATTAGTAATTAATTTGAGACTCCTAAGGTTAATTAGGCAGGTTGTATGAGGTATATTTTCTTGAAAGACACTCTAAAATACTTATAATTACTGCGTGTGATATACTATAATATTAGTAAAGCAAATAAAGCGTTAATGATCGTAGCTTAGGTATATCTCAGTTATATAAGTTTTTATTTACGCTATAATACGAAATCACCTCATGCTAACATGAAGAAAAGTTAATTTAATATGCCTACAAATCTATTCTTTGCATGTGAGAGAGTAATATGGGCTTACTCCTAGGTAATCTCTATGCAGGATGATTGACGGTATCTATTTCTATTGAAATTAGAACTCTAACAATTACCTTTAACGATTCTGGGATCCGGTTGTTGCAATTAAGGAGAGAGACGTCGTGCGAGAGCTTAGCGTGAGATATCGTCTTTCCATTAATGGTGGTCTCTGTCTTCTATTAACAAGAAATCTAAAGTTGTGGAAAAATACCATATAGCATTTCATACAATCTCAGCATATGCTCCATCAGTACTCTCTCTCTCGCTTCCTAGGTATCTTAGGTCAGAGTGTCTTAGGTATCTTCTTTGAAGAACCTCTTAAAATACTTACATTCTGGTGTGTCAATAAAGCGGTCGAGCTTAGGTAAGTCGTTTTAAGTGTTATAACAAATAAATCTTAAGTTGAAAAAATAGCATTCATACTAGAATCACTTTCGTGGTTACTCAATTATTATTAGGCACTTCCATTAGGTTAATTTTAGGCAGGTGTTTGATATAATTATATATATATATATGGTTATCATTTTTGTAAGTAACTCTACAATAATACTTAATCAACAAACATATTAAGTTTTTGTATGAAATATAGACTCGTAGTTGAGCTATCTATAAGGTATTAATCGTATTTTAATAGATGTTATAAAAAAAGAATCTTAAAAGTAAGAGATTAATAATTCTAACATACACTTTCCGACAATACACTTCCATGTTAATAACCATCGAAAGGAACAGGAAATTTAGGAGGTGTTATTGAGGTATCTTCTTTGTAAAGCCGTAAAAATTTTACCTACATCTGCTATGCGCGATGCTAAAAATTACGCTATTATTAAGCAAATAAAGCAAGAAACTAATATCGCAATTTAAATTTTCGCGAGTTATTTTAAGTTTATA
>JABUQX010005507.1:47500-58317 GCA_015478945.1 Trachelipus rathkii | reverse complement strand
GACATAAGTCGCCGTCACAGTATGATGATATGATGATTATGTAAAAGATGCCAGTTAGTAATTAAATGTTTCAAAAAATCATTGCATTTTTTCTTTTGAGAGGTCTTGTTAGTCTTAACCCTTTTCTCTTTTTAAACGCATGATTTTCATGCGGTTTTTTAACCTTGACCCGTCATTTTGCGCTTATTTTTCGCTTTAACATCCCGCATCTCATCTAAAACAATCTGTATCCCTTTTTAGGGACTCGGCGAGGGTTAGCTCCTGATGCTATATCCTGTAACGTATGCATTCCTGTTCTCTTATAGCTTTTTAACCTATATATTCACCTCCTCTCTAAATAAGAGGCATTTCACCTTCTCCAAATTTAGTAGAGAAAAATCCACCCAATTCATACGCCTCTTTGTAATTTTGTTTCCAAACGAATACCCTATCGTTATACATTATTAACGGAGCTTTTATTAAATATATTTACACTGTGAGAGTAAGTTAAGAATGAATAAATATAAACTAAATACATCACTTTATTAATAGCACTAATTAGGCCCTTCAGAAGGTTTTTTTTTCTAGGAATTGAAGATTTTCTACTCTGTTTAAAAAAATAGTCCATCATGTTATAGTTTTACTGCATCTTTTTCTTTCTAATATGAACTTTACAAAATAGTGTTCCGTCTGTGAATGGATACGTCTTACCTTCGACTACCTATCCTTTCATATGCAGTTTCGCACAGACCCTAAATGGTGAACAACTGAGAGGTAAGGTAAGAACATTTAGGAAAAGATAATAACCTTTCCCTTTTTTGGAAAATGAACCCACCCATTAATAAACGGGCTTTAGTATTTCCCTACATATGGTGGTCAACTATATCTGTTATAAACGTAAACCATTCCTTGCATCTTGTAAGCATCTCTGAAGGAATGGCATATTATAATGAGAGATAACGTTTGAGTTCACTTAAGGACTAGGTTGTTCAGGAGTTGGGGGAAGGTTCATTTTATTTCCCACTAGTTGTCTATATTTAGAACAGTCTTTAGAATGTTCATACCAGCCTCTCGTTGTCTGCACAACATGCCCGTAAACACCAAAATCTGAACGTTTAAGGAATAAACACTCAGGGTCCCTCAAAAATTCATCTTTTCCGTTATTGATTCTTAAGTGATTAATACCCCTTGTTTCTCCCCTGGGTGGTTATAATAACTGGATATTAAATCTTTTTAAACATATTCTACTTACAGCAAACTGGGTGTTTAAATAACTGTGAATATTGGATTGAGTGAAAATATCCTCGTTTTAACACAAATGTTTCATAGAAATATTCCAAACCTTTAATTGTCACCAGCGGTTTTAAATCGGATCGTGTTTTTTTTTTATTTTTTTTAATATAGATTTAACATAATCTGCCACTCTATACACCATTATCCAATGACGTGCCTTGAGGGAGATTTTTTTTTCAATTACGCGTCTAATATCATTTCGCACAGTGCCTACCCCATTTAGAGATATCTCTGTTTAAGTTTGGATAGGATTTTCATTAACTCGGTTGTTAAAATCTGAGACTTTATTTATCAGGTTCTGTAGATTCCAAAGATGCCGAAGATGGCAGAGTTAAATAAATAGAAATGATCTACACTCTCCTGATTACGATGACTAATGATTAAGGTTTCGTGATTTCACTGGCTTTTATATATGAATTAAACTTGTTAGGGTATCGCCCACCCATTTCACCAGATACGGTTTATTTTCATACCCCTACCTTTTTGAACCTAATATTTTTTTCATTTTTTATACATTTACTCTCAGGATCGAATCGTATTTTCTGTATTTCTGGTTTATAGAATCCACCTTTTTATGGATTCTCCATCTAAATCTTGGAGATAATATAATTTCAACCCCCTCATTAGAAATTCTTTTATATAATCTTAACCTTAAAAACTTTCTCTAGACCACCCCCTTTCATATCCTTTTCTAAAACCTGTTCATCAGCTCTAGGACACTCTATACATATTCATTCACCGTTTTATACGGGATTCTATCTTTAATTTTTACATTTCTTGGGTTTGTTCGGCATCACCGATGGTGTCTTCAGCATTTTTTTTTTCTAAAGGAGTTTGTTTTTATAGTTCTATGAAAGATCTACTTGTAAGAATAAACGCTAGGTCATCGAGATGTCAATTATACTTAAAAGTGTTCCATCTTTTTAGTAAAAGTGATCTATTGCCATTCGTTCTTAATCGTTACGTTGAATCTTTTCTTACAATAGCAGCTTTTATTTATAGGAAAATATGTTAAAATTATACTATATTCGTATCAGTAAATAATTTTCCTGAAACTCTCTACCTAGAAACTCACTACCCCTATCCGTGCAAATCAGTTTTTTGGATATCTATCATCATCACATAATTTCTCTCACTGCAGCTGCCACTGTATCTGATTTTTTATCTTTTAAAGCTTTTTAACCATAAGTATCTTAGAGTATTACGTCAATAGTAAAAAGAATAAATAGTATTGAAAAACCCCTTTCATTATAAGAAACTGTTTTACAATCGCATTTTCCGTTAAAGATCTAAAATTGAACAAAACATTCATCGAGGTAGATGGGCTATGGTTGTCGGGTAGGGAAATTATATCGCAACAAGCGCACCAGGTTTATGTAAAAAAGCCAAAAGCAATCATCTTCCCAACCAACATCCAACTTCCAAAAATATCTTTCAACCTCTTCGTTTCTCAGTGTTTGGAAACTTTGCCAGCGAATCTAGTAAACCCTCCGAAACTATTTGGTTCTCTCAAGTTCGAACACCAAAGTAATACCCCCTATATCAAACCTTCCGCCATTACACATGTCCATGTTAGTAAATATAACTAGACACAAGTTTCAAAACAAACATGATGAAATAATATAGTAATTAAAATAAATATTAAAAAAGTAATAATAAGATAGAAATATATAAAATATAATATAAAGTCAATAAATATATAAAATAATAGAAAATATATATAATATATATATAAATAATATATTAATAAATATATAATAATATATATATATATATATTAATATATATACTAAAAGGGAAATAAAAAGTAAAAAAAAAAATGGAATATATTCTTTTAATATTTTAAATATCATCGAACATTTTACAACATAATTTAAAATAAAAAAGCAAATAATATATATAGATATATTATATAATAATAAATATTATATATATAAATATATATATATATTAATATAAAAATAATAAATAATATAATATATAAATAATATAAATTATATATATATATATACTATATATATAATAAATAGTAATATCATTATATATATATAATATATTAAAATATATATGAATAATACAAATTATTCGAATAAATAATAAATGCCATATTTAGATTATATTACAAGTAAGGGGTTTTTACATTATATCTTCCTCTAAAAATGAAGTGATAAAACACTGCTTAATTTATCTAGAAAGCTAACGTAAAGAAAGTACTCTTGTACTTGGACTTTGTTATCTGGTCATAGGCAATCTTGAGGTGAATTAATCACCAGAGGTCTGCCAATCTTTTTGTAGTTAAGATTAAAAGTTCGGGGGAAGTTAATAGTCAGAAGTTCTTGCTTGTTGTTTGATGATAGGCCAGCCTACAACGGGACCTTTCTTCCAATCACGTGAGAGATCTGCTATCAAATTCACAATATTTTGATCCTTTGACTATTTCATTATCGATAATGATTTGGCCTAATTCATTCCATGATAAATTTGAATCTTTAAATATTATATAAAGCTAAAACAGTTTTTTACCTCTCTTTTGGCAAAAGCTCTCCTCCAGGATTATTTTTTAAAAGTATATCCTGTGTTTTTTCACAGCAGGTATTACCTCCGCAGGAATGGTTTAGTGAAATACATGGGGAACTTGAACTTAATAGATTGACTTACTTATTGAGGCATACAGATCTAAGCTTTTAAGATCTATTAATTTACTGAAAATATTAGCTTCTTGACCTATAAGGCCACGTTTATTCATGCTCACATGTTAAACTGTACTAAAAATTCCTAAAACACACTGCTCTTTCTCATAACTTGTCAATATATCCTGTATCACAACATATATAAGCAATAACATCCCGGCACTGATAAACGTTCTTAGGGGTCCGAACGGTATTCGCCAGAATATAATAGGGTCTGCTGAATCAATGTCTGGATATGAGGCACCTCTCGCACAATAGTTAGCAACTTTGTGAATGAAGATATGACGAAAAAAGGTCCGAAGAAGGTAACCCTGTTAAAGGGATTGATCCATGTACTAGGTTGTTATTGTCTGAGGCTGCTCAGATCATGTAGAGATGAAAAACTCGACACCATGTAGTAAATGTAATAGTCTGACAGAGACAAATAAGTATATTATAATATATATTATTAATCGACCCATATAAATACCCAAAAATCAAAACCAGCCACATTCTAATTGTCGTCATACTCTTATTAATATGGTAAATATCAGCCTTCACCTCAATATACATCCTATACTGATATCCCACTTAGTTATTAAGGATACTATGAGGAACGAAAGCCACGAATAAACGGTAAAGCGAGGAACATCCAAACCAAACTACACATATTCTGCAAAACAATAAGTATTACTTATGTTTTACTTTTCAGAGTATTTTTAATATTTAGAGAGAAGTTTTTTAATAAATGCCTCTCCTTATGACGTGCTCTTGATATGTCCAAACCATTTAATAGAAGGGTTGTGTAGACAAGAGAATTATTCCTGAATTAATAAAGATTTAGCAGTTACCCTCGCATACACACTGGATGAATTTTCATCTTCACAATCAGTTTACGTTTTTCAGCTGTTTCAGTTTTTTAAATTTTTTTATAAGAGGTTAAAATATTTGACAACTAGAAGTACTCATTATTTCAGGTATGAATACAAGCTTTCATAATATCCCCTAATAGGCAAAATAGAGTTAGTGACAGAAAGAAAAGCAACCCCACACTCATGATATACGTTTTTTGGATGAAGTTCACAATTAAATAACCGTATGGAATAGATTAACTTCTTAATATACCTTTAAGAGTCTTACGAACTGTGATGGGAAAAACAATTTGCACCCGAGGCATGCTAATACATGATACTGAAAACAGATAAAAATTATCAGCAGTCCACCTAAACTGCTAAATAAAATTAATAAGATATATCATCATCAATACTAATCTCTGAATAGAGATGAAAATGTTCTGGGTGATGAAAAAAACAGAGATGTTTAAAAAAATGATTGGGAAAATGAGAGTAAACGTTTCAGCTATTTCTTCATTAACTTATGCCATTAAATCATCTATACAATTGATTTTATGTACATTCACATATCCAACAAATCGTTAGATTCCCTTTCATTGGAAACTGAATTACAATCTTTTATTATTCTGCAAATTTTTATCAGCATAGAACCCCATAAGATACTTCTGTCAACACCATATTATTTTTCAGCGGGCCTTACATGTATCATAAAATTGTATAGCAATACATCTCCTAATAATAAACGATGTTTACAATAACAAGGAAAAGGTTTTCTCCCCCTGCATTCCTGTTAGGGACCTGATACAAGACAAAGTAGCAGGACTACGGACATAAATCTTACACACGTCCAATACTCCTTCAAAATACATCGGATGTTTAAGCTGTAAGGACGCTCTTTATGGGATACTCTTATATATAATATATACTAATATACTATAGGTAAAATAAATACTTAGTAGGAATAAAAAAATTATATAAATAATGAAAATCATATAACCATCAAATAGAGTACTCGGATATTATATAGTATACCTATATATACTTAAACCTACTATAGTTATATATATAGTCAAAGTTTAATGAAGTTTATTGTTTGTCCACCAGAAAATGTGTTGTGGTGATGTTTCGGATAGACTTGAAACAGTAAACCCAAATTACATGTAAGTAGTACAATAAAAGTACAGTTAAAAGAAACTCATAGCGATAGGCAGGGTGAGGAGGGGTGCCCTCTAGATTGCATATTTGCGCCTACTGCCTTATATCGAAGTATTAAAGAAACCGTTAAGGATATAGAATAAAAGATGATCGGTGTGTTTCTCTACTGTACAGAAAATGCTTAAACATGTGAGAGACAAGGAGTCGTTTGTAAATATCTAAACTCAGGTTTAAAAAAAAAGTTTCAAAAGAAAAAAAAAGAAATAATAAAAAGAAAGACAAAAAAAGAAATCTAGTTACAAGTAATAAAATAAAAATACAATAGTGTACCTGTAAAGAGAAAAAGATGGATTTAGTTAGCAATGAAAAAAATACAAAGAAGTAAAAGATAGTAAACGAATATTTTAATTAAAAAAAAAGAATGGTAATTAATATTAAAAACTACAGAAATATAATTAAGCGTATTCCGCGCAAAGGAAGAAAGTAATAATTGAGCGGCTGCGGAAGGCGCGTAACGCGTCGGTATTCAGGGCCGGAGGGAGACGGCGCCTGCAGGGCGCGGAGGCAACACTACGCGATAATGGCGAGTAGCGGATGCCACACACGGTGAGACGGATCGATTTAAGGAAGAAGAATGGGAAAGCACAAACCAAAAAAAAGAAAAAAAACCAAAAACAATAGACGCCAATTACAGAACCATAATGCATCATTCCCTCCATGCTTATATAATACTTACTTTATTTCAAGTAGAAAAACCACCTGAGAAAGGAGGGGTTTCAGATTCATTTGAGAGTTTTGGGAAACCAGCACAAAAAATATAAAAAAGAATCTTATGTAATATAAACAAACATTATTATAAGTAATCTAAACTTAAATACAAATTGATAGTTAAGTACAGATTATTTTACTTAAATTCTAGGCACATACTGACACCAGTAGTTACATATTACCTACACAACCTAATGGATAATGATCTATAGTACTCAATTACAACATACAATCACTACATATTGAATCCGACATCAATCAAGATGACCTATCTTATCATTATTTATCCTTTCTCTTTCTATTTTCCTCATCCTAATTCTTCTTTCGTCTTCTATCTAAAGCTTTTATACTTATTTCTTTATTCAGGGGAATCCCCCCTTCATAAGAGGGAAAAGAATGGTATTCTTACGAACATCATTTTGGGATTTATCTGATATAAACTCTCAATAAAAATGAAATTCTATCACCGTTGAAAAACATAATGTAGAACACTAAATAGAACTGATATTATGCTCGTACTAGATTAATGTAGACTAAGGAACCCAGTGCAATTCACAACTTGACTCCCGGCGGCACCCTGTCAAACCAACGGGAGCTCGGAATCCGGACTAACGGGCACCCATTATGGGTTCGGGCAAAACTAAATTTAACATAGGCCGATTCACCTCCCATATCATTTATTACGTCATCCTATAACAAACTCACCTACCCATATCGGCTTTCTAAGAATCCAATTATTTTAAATTAAACCTAATTAAAAGAGTAGGGCGGGGACCAACCCCCCAACCCGTCCTTTTGAGTCTAAGCGACCTGAAACATTGATACAACAATGTTTTGCAAACATATAAAGGAAGACAATATATACCATAAGTTTGAAGGAAGAATAAAGATACGATGACTCTAACACCGCCTACTATATTGCGCCGATAAAGAATATGTCATTATATGTCTCATATTTCCCTTGAGTTAACCCGGATAAAAATAATGGATGCGCCCCGCGCCTAGGCAAAGGCCAATGAAGAAGACTGCTGGCAAGTTCGGGAAAGGTAAACCCTAAAAACAGGGGAAGGTACGATTATGATTTTTGAGGAACATTTCTAAACCAAACCCATGACTTTATCCGGCCCCACCGGGCGATCATGAAAATATCGTGTTTTTGACGAAGGGTTATTCGTCCATCTACGAAAACAAATACGCGTTGACTGACGTTCTTATAATAAACTACGCATACGGACTGAAAACGTCATGTCATTAGGCTATAAAATAGCGGCATATCGACTAGGCATACCGATTCAAAAAAACATACTATAATAAACCATCTAAAAACTCGGCTCTATTAGCTCAAAGAAACAAATAAATGTTATAGAAAAAAAAGGGGAGGTAAAGAGAATGATAATGTCTAATGACTAAACCATGCCTAGGAGTGACTTCGAACCATTGTAATTCATAAACACAACTAAGGGATTATCGAATCAACTTATATAACCCTAAACTACATAAACCTAACATCCCCCTTCGCCCCATTATTTCCGTCACAATACGATATATCGTATTAGAACTAGAAGGGTTAGAAAAGGGGGGGGTAGGGGATCAAATAACTCATAGAAAGGGAAGCAATTCCTAAAGCATACTATTACATGAAACAACACCAATCGATTCTACCCTATATACCTAATAATATTAAGTCCTAGAGTAGTGATAGGCACTAATATAACATTCAGGTAGTGATATTCGTGAGCATATAATAGGATACATGTCGTATAGCCCTATAAGAATAATGGACTGATAGAAAAAAGGAGGAATAAAAGTTGTAATGAATAAGGAAATAACTTACATATTAGGTGGAGGAAATATTCATGAAACTTTTCATATTGACACAAAAACAGGAACTTTGGTACTTGATAGACCTTTAGATTATGAACAACGGAATATTTATAGACTCAATATAACAGCCGCCGACGGAGGGGCTTCACGATTATCTTCATCTATCTCTTTTATTGTGAAAGTGTTGGATTACAATGATAATCCTCCAGCTTTTCCTAATACAGCAATAGTTAGACAGATACAAGAAGGAATACCTCATAACACAGCTATCGTAACTGTAACAGCGGATGATCCAGATTCAGGAGCAAATGGAAAGATAAAATATGCTATAACACACCAAGATCCTCCTGGCAAACATTTTTCAATAGATGAAGACACTGGCGTTGTTAAAACTTTAAAAGATATTGACAGAGAATTTGCTGACACGTTTAGACTGACAGTTGTTGCCACTGATCAAGCTGTAATAAAAACCAATAGACTGAAAGCAGAAAAAATTGTGACAGTGATTATTGAGGATATCAATGACAACGCTCCGCAATTTGTTTCAATGAATGCTGGAATTCTTCCCTTTGATTCCCCAGCTGGATACGAAATAATGAAAATATTTGCTCGTGATAAAGACGCCAACAGCAATGGGCATGTAACGTACGATCTGATTGACGGACCATCTGATATATTTACATTAGAGAGAAACGGTTCACTCAAAATTAAAAGGAGACTTTCTGCTTCCGACACAATGTACCACACTTTGTACAAACTGAAAGTTCGAGCTACTGACGAAGCAGTTAAACAGCATATTCAGTTCCTTGATGAAGAAATAGCAATCCTAATACACGACCCAAGTGAAAATGGACCTGAATTTAGTCAAAGCATTTACTCGGGATCCGTAACAGAGGGGGCAGGAATTGGCACATCAGTTGCAACAGTTAGTGCTTCTTCTCCCAGTACCTTTCAAGTCAACTGACGAAGAAGGAGTCAACTTAGTTCTCACCAGGCATATGGGATTTATAAAGTTTAGATTCATTAATAAGAATAATAATAAACATACTATTACTACCACCTACTACTACTAATAATAATAATAATAATAATAATAATAATAATAATAATAATAATAATAATAATAATAATAATAATAATAATAATAATAATAATAATAATAATAATAAATAATAAATAAGTAATCACTTAAAATAGGTCTTGCCCGAGCAAAATCTGTACCTTCTCATACTTACTCTCATGAAGTAGTGACCTTATGGTACAGACCCCCAGACGTTCTTCTGGGTTCCACCGATTACTCTACCTCTCTAGATTTGTGGGGTGTTGGGTGCATTTTTGTTGAAATGGTTACCGGCGTCCCAGCCTTTCCTGGGGTCAGAGATGTTCATGATCAGCTTGACAAAATATTTAAGGTAAACGCCATTAATATTGTGTTAATTTGTGGTAAGTCCTGTTGTTTTTATTATTATTATTATTATTATTATTATTAATATAATAAAGATAATAAATGATAAGAAATATGTAGCCTATTTCAATTAACTCCAAAGTAATGCTGACTCAATTATAAATAACAAATAATACTGGTTTCTATGTTTATTTAATATTTACTTAATTATTGAAGAAAACAGCAATGACGTTAGTCACTGAAAGTACTGTGTAGAAATCACTGTGATCATGATTGCAATATATTATATTAATACAACATCATGGTGTTGTATTATTATTATAAAACTATTATATCATTAATAGATTTATATATTGATATATATTATATTAGTGAATTATTTTGTATTATATACATTATTAACAATATTATTATTAATTATGAACTGAGCAGCATTGATTCATATTATTTATATATTATTATTTAATGATTAATAAAATTTTGCAAACAGATTATTATTATTATTATTATTATTATTATTATTATTATTTTTATTTTATTATTATTATTATTATTATTATTATTATTATTATTATTATTATTATTTATTATTATTATTATTATTATTATTATTATTATTTTTATTCTTTTATTTCATTATATATTACAAATATTATTATTATTATCATTATATTATTATTTATGATTATAATCACTCTGAAATTATTAATAGTTATTGCATTGACAGGTCGTTGGAAAAATATATGTATCATGTGTCAATTATTATTTATTAAATATTCACTTATGTGAGTGAGTGTGTTTATAATTATTTATTACTTTATATTATATGTTTATTATTTATTTAGCTTCACAGTTTCTACAGATAATAAC
>JABUQX010005507.1:25000-27500 GCA_015478945.1 Trachelipus rathkii | reverse complement strand
TATTATATATATATAATTTTTATGATATATATTATATAATTTATATATATATATTATATAGTATATATACTATCTATATATTATATATATATATATATATATATTATATATATATAATACTATTATATTATATATATTATTAAATTATATATATACATTATATATATATATATATATATATATATATATATATTATATATATAATATATATATATATATATATATAATATAGTATATTACAACTCTAAAATATTTACCTGTTCATTTTGTCCATCAACATCAATGTTTGATTACACTACTTTCAGGCAAAATTGATTTTTTCTCTGCCGGATGAACATTTAAGTGATTTTATTTATTTAAATTGCTCATGCTGATTACAAAATGATTTTAAAAACTTTTGCAACGTATGCAATTTTTTGTAAAACGGAAAGTTTAAATGAATACCGGCAAATCTTAAACAAACGGTGCTCATTTCAAAATTTAATATTTTAGGGAAATATTAAAAATGTTATTCAAAATACTGAAATATTATATATATATTTATATATATATATATATATATATATATATATATATATATATATAGTATATATATATATATTATATTATATATATATATCTATCTATAAATATATATATATATATTTATATATATAATATATAATATATATATATATAATTATATCTATATATTATATATAGTAAATATATATATAATACTATACGTAACTTTAGTATATAATATATATATATATATATATATAATATATATATAATATATATATATTATTATATATATATATATATATATATTATATATATATATATATATACTTTTTCCTTTTATATATATATATATATATATATATTATATAATATATATATATATATAATATATATATCTATTTAAAATATATCTAAATAATATAAATAAATATATAAATATATATAATATATTAAATATATATATATAATATATATATATATATAATATATTATATATATAATATATTATATAATAATATATATATTATATATATTATATATATATTATTATATATATATATATAATATATATATATATATATTATATATATATATATATATATATAATATATATATATAAACACTAACCTTTTCATAAATAAAAAAAAATGAAACAAAATATACCAAATGCATTCATTAAACAAAAACTAAAGTGAAACAAAATATACCAATGCATCCATTAAACAAAAACTGAGTTTACAAGAAAATTTAGATTTTTAAACAACTAGTTACCAAAATTTCATTTTTTTCTCTTATGCTGCGTTTTATCTTCTCTTAGCAAGAAGCAGCAGTAGTCACCCATCATGTTAGGATATACTCTTCCTTGATATCGGGGTTCCATTTTCATGATGTCTTGATCTGGGATTCTTTCTCCCTGTTCGTTACTATGAGCTCCCAAGTTATGGGGAAAGAAATTTTAATGGGAATGCAAGAAGTGGAATTTTTAGTGATATAACACATCCAAGCTTCCGATAGCTGTCCAAACGTTTTATTACCAACTCTTCGTAATTTTCAGTTTTGTTGTCACCTAGAAATCCCGAAACCACTGATTTAAATGCTCTCCAAGCAGATAGTTCCAAAGCAGTTAACTCTTTCTCAAAAGTGTCATCCTTCAAGAGTTTTCTGATCTGTGGGCTAACGAATATTCCTTCTTCCAATTTTGCCTCATTTAAAGCAGGGAACTGAGTCCTGAGATATGCAAAGCTATCTTCATTTTTATTCATTCCCTTGAAAAAGTTTCTCATTAAGCCTAATTTTATATGTAAAGGGGGGAACCAATATCTTCCTTCAGTCAACTAAAAATTGATGCTTAACATTTTCAAGTCCTGGAACATAGTTACTTCTTTTTGCCCACTCTTTCTGTAAATAGTGCTTGTCTGTTGCTCTACTGTCCCATAGGCAAAAAAACACTAGTATTTAGTAAATCCACCCTGAAGTTCCATTAACATATCTACAATTTGCAAGTCTCCACAGAGTTTTCAACCATATCGTTTATACTGTAATGCAGTAATTAAAACTGGCATACCGTTATATGTTTCCTTCATATCTGCAGAGTATGCTACTGGTAATGAAGGTTTGGCATTACCATTATGAAGCAATACTACTTTCAGACTTGTCTTTGAGAAGGCTATAAAAGTCTATATTCCTTTGTGACATGTTTGAAATCGTTCAGCCATCAAACCGTCAATATTTGTACACACACATACCGATCGTTGTATGGTGAAGTATTTTGAAAATCGCTCATATTGTTGTCTATATTCTGAAATTTTAATGCTTGCTGCCAACAAATTCCAATGATGCAACCTAGATCCTAAGAGTTTAGCTTGTCTTTTGCTGAGATCTTAAACCTCTTTAGTAGATCGTCGAGCTCTCTCTGTTGAATGAGATGGGATGTCCTCTCATGAACAGCAAATGACATATTTCGTGATTTCTCACCATTCATATACTTAATCAA
>JABUQX010005507.1:17500-20000 GCA_015478945.1 Trachelipus rathkii | reverse complement strand
ACAAAAATAATAATAATAAATAATAATAATAATAATAATAATAATAATAATAATAATAATAATAATAATAATAATAATAATAATCATAATAATAAACACAAAAAGACCATAAATCATTAATATCACTATTATTGACAACACCTTTCTGTATATCCTGTGTGTGTATATATATATATATATCTGTGTGTGTGGAGGAGAAAGAATTCCTACAGGATATGTTCTGCATGTCGTAGGAGGCGACTAAAGGAACAATTATAACTAAAATAATAATAATAATTATTCTAATAAAAACACTCAAGACTATGGTTGGCCTGGAAACGCATCGTACCGCACCGCACCGCACCGCAACGCACCCTACCGCAACGCACAATGAGGTCATGCACCAATACGGCACCTCTCTTTTGAAACCATCACAGCGCACAGTCAATACCAAGTACTGGTCGGCAACTAATGGAACCGAACCGAAAAAGGGCACTGAAATTGTGTAAAGGACCGCACAAGAACAATGAAATTGTGTACCGGACCGCACAAGAACACTAAAGTTGTGTACCGGACCGCACCAGAGCACTGAAATTGTATAACGGACATGGAATATGCGGCGATCTATACTACTAAGAACAATCTCCAAAATAAACAATGAAAATTTTCAACCTGAACCGCAACTAAATTTATTTTGCGAAATTAATTTTATACATATCCGCAAAAACACACATACCTACACACGCGCTCGCACATACACACACAAACATATATATATATATACTATTATTATATATATAATATATATATTATTATATATATATATATATCATATATATATAATATAATATATATATATAATAATATATATATATTATTAACATAAGAGGTTCTTTGCTTTCAAAAGCAGATTATTGTCGTCTCCTTTGACAGGAAGTGCCACTTAAATAAATGAAGACATGATGTAAGAGGATAATATAATATTTATGAATATATACTAATATATATATATATATATTTATATATAATATATATATATTAATATATATATATATAATATCTATATGAATAGATAAAATATATAATATATTAACCATATATATATATATATATAATATATATTTATATTATATTATATATATATATATAATATATATATATATATATTATTATATATATATTATTATATATATATATGATATATATATATATATATATATATCTGTGTGTGTGTGTTAATTCCTACATAGTTGTAGATTGGAAAATATTTCGAGTTTTTTTTAAATTTTTTGCACACACACACACACATTATAATTGCATTATAATAATAATATATATAAAACTTTGTTTGTTAATCGTAATTGTTGAATAAGTTATTAAAATAACATTACATATATAGAAAATCTCGTTGTATTTCATGTCTGTGGAATATTTACAAACAAAAAAATAACATCAATCACCTATACTTCTTTTCTTTGTCCCACCCGCTTCCTTCCTACGATAAAGGGGCTAATAGGAGATATTGTGCCACCACAGCAGGGCGGGCCCAGAGATCCGTTAGAAAAAGCGTGTTGAAGTTGTGTCTGATGTCCGTTAAGTCACGGCAGTCTGGCAAGAGATGTCCTGTCTTGTCATTAGTCTGGAAAAAACATCTTTGGCAGTGGATGATAGGAAGGTGGCTTGTGCATAAATCATTGGTGAATGAAAACGGACTGAGTCTTGAGTGCGCTAGAGTTCTGCATGAGGATATTCTTACCGGTGTTAATTCATAGTAGTGAAACTATGGTATGGAATAAGAGGTATAGATCTAAGGGGCAATCTGTTCAGATGGTTAACCATAGGGCTTGTTAGGAGTGAGAAGAATTGATAAAAATGAGGAATGAACGGTTAGAGAGTTGAGAGTTTGAAGAGAGAAAATATGGGAAAAACGCTGAATATGGCTGTGGGCCTAGCCCCAGGGAACGGATCCTACATTAATTGACTGTGATATTGTCTTGGCGTTCCGTCTCAAAGTTGGTTGTGAAACCTATATTGATGTAGGGTAGCTAGAGGGTGAAAGCACAACAATTGATTTATCCTGAGTGTTTTATTTTGTGAGGTTTCAAATTTCTGATGGTTTTGAATCCTACACAGTTGAAGCATAATTTAGGAAGGGGCGGGGGTATTGTTTGCATACGATTGTGAGGGTTTCTTAATATTGGCTAAAGTTTGTGCCAGTTAGAGTTTTCGGTATATTTTGTTTATGTGTTACTCTTAAAGGGATATTGTTGTTTGTGAAAGTATATGTGTATCAGAGGTACGAACCTAGGATAGTGGGTTGTTTATTGAGAGAGAGAGTTTATTGTTTGATAGAAAAATTGTGGGGTGGATATTCTTTTGTCTTCTGTCTGGGGTGAGTAAGGTAAGAGTGGATTTTTGAAGTGATGCAGTCCTTCTGTTTCTTGTCAGTCACTGCTCCAGTTGGATTATATACTGTTGCAGTTTTCTGCATCCTATATTTAGAAAGATTTTGTGCTGTGCT
>JABUQX010005507.1:0-12500 GCA_015478945.1 Trachelipus rathkii | reverse complement strand
TTCGTTTACATCAACACTTGATATTTGATGCTCAATTTGATGCCTCAACTTTGATGCTTCAAATTTGATGCTAACTTTGGATGCTCAGCATATGCTCAATTTGTGATGCTCAACTTTGAAGTTCATCTTTGATGACTCATCTTTGATGACGTCCTCTTGATACCGTCTATATTGATGATTCATCTTTGATGAATCCTTGAATGGCTCATTTACTACATTAAGGAACAGGTTATATTAAATGTCTTCCTAGATATAAGCTACCACCAGGGCGAGCGTGCGCCGTCGTGTGAAGGCTGACCACGCCGCACCCGAGTGCGACCGCCGCTCCCGCCCGCCCCCCCGGGGGGTTTTTTTCTACGCCGCCGGTGCCCGCAGGCGCATATCCGCACGATGAAAATATATATACTATATTATATATATATATATTAATATATATTATATATAATATATATATAGTCTTTCATTTTTATTTCATACTTAAACTTTCAAAGAATTTCTTTTCAAATATACTATGAGTAATTTTAATTCATATTAAACATTTTTATTAAAAACATTTTGCGAACTAACTGTAATCATTACAGAATTTTTTATTTTTTCTTACTTTATACTTTTTATTTATAAATTTTTAAAAATTGTATGTAATAAGAAAAAAACGCCAGAGTGTCTGATATATAATCATTTTTTTTACTACAATTTTGACGAATATTTTATTAAGACATTAACATTACATACCTTAAGCAGTAAAGCAGTAATCCAATAGAGGGTTTACCTAACCTAGGGGGGATAGTATGCTTTATAGTTTTCTGTTTACTCTTTAATTCTGCTTCTGCTTTAACTCACTGTTTTCTGTTTAACTCATATCATTAATACTTAAAGAGTAAATAGTAAATCAATAGAGGTGTTATAACCTAGGGTTAGTATGCATGCGTATACTGCTTTACTGTTTACTTTTGCTTTACAACTGATTTTTATGCTTGTTCTATTTTCTCATATACATTACATCACCTTAAAGAGTAATAGTAATCTTAGAGGTGTTACTAAACTAGGGGGGATTAGTATGTTTTGTTTTACTGCTTTACTGCTTTAACTTTCTGCTTTAAACCTGCTTTTAACTTTCTGCTTTATGCTTTACTTCTGCTTTACTGCCTTTAACTTTCTGCTTTACTAGCTTACTCTATGTTTTTACTGTTAACTCATATTTTTATTTAAAATTAATGTTTTTTTTTAATTTTGTTTTAATTACTTTTTATTTATTTTAATTATTATTTTATTTAATTTTATTTTATTTTTTATTATTTTTTATTATTTTTAATTATTTTATTAATTTTTATTATTTTATTTTTAATTTTTATTATTATCTTGTGTTATTTCTTCAATCTATTGGTTATTATTATTTAGAACCACATTACTTGAACTTATAACCAATTCACATATGACCTTATACACAATTTCTAATGCATATACATTTACCATATACCTACATTTACACTTATACACACCCACACCACCACACCACCATTTACCTTATCACATTATATGAACTTATACAACATTCTTGCCTTACTTTAGCATAGCACTTACATTTCACTTTACACCACACACACACATACATTACAACAGATTTATCACTTCACACACAGATTTACTTTACACTACGCAGATTTACTTACATTCACACATTTACTTGCACTCACACACAGATTTCTTACATTTTACACACTTACACACACCACACACACAGATTTATTAAACTCAACACGATTTATTACAACACGCAGATTTACTTACACATATTGTATAATTTATTAAAAATTTTATGTTTTAATTAAAACGTACATTTATATTACTCATTCAAATATAATAAAATTATTTCAAAGTTTCCTTAAACTTCTATAAATCAAATCATTATCTCTTTTGAAAAGTTTATTATTAACTTTTAAAATAATTATTTTTTTTTTGTTTATAAATTTTATACTATCAAGTTTTAAAATAACTTTTAATTAAAATTTTATGAAATTTTTATTTAAAAAAATATTTTTAACGTACTTAAAGCAATAAAGCGTAAATCAGTGGTCGCCTAGCACTCTCTAACAAGTATGCCATTATGTTTCTATTGCACTTACTGCTTAATATTTTACCATGTAATAAGTATAAAAATACCAAAATAAGTTCTTCTCTGTAATAACATTATTTATTAAAATTTTCTAAGTTCTTATTTAAAATTAACAATTAATTCACTTACTTTATATTATTCGCATCGATGTTCACTACAATATTTCAGTTTTTAAAATATTCGGATTTTCTTTATTATTATTAATATTATTATTGATTACTATGTACTTGAATCATCACGAAAACACAACCGCACCTTCCTTAAAATCGAACTGCCTCATCTTGTAAAATGTGTTGAAATAAATCTTTAGGCCTAATTTAGGATATCCTTTTTGTATCCTGGGGCGGCTTTAGACCTATTTCAGGTCAAAATATATCAAACTGACCTTTTTCTGTAAAATGTGGGGCAATAACTACGTTAGGCCTAAATTTAGGTTAATCCTTTTTGTATCCCGGGCTGATTTAAGCTAATACGCAGGTCAAAAGGTAATCTCCAGTATCGACAAGAATCGAGAATCAATGTTATTTATTATTTTATAAATTATATTTTCAAACTGGAAACTGTGGATCGTAAGATCTTTAGCAGGTAAGAAGGAATTTCTTTCTTGTAGTGGCAGAGTATCCTTATTCTATATGATCGTATGTGATTGCTCGAGAATTATTTAATCGCTTTTTGGTTTTAATGTATGTAAAAACATGTTTTTTCATTTCCTGAGCTTACCTTGTATTGGATGAAAATTATATTTGAGGATGCGTGTTTAAGACGCCAACTCTTTTAAAATCAATACTCGTTTAGTGTTAAGCGGTCAACAACTTCTGGTTTGTAATAAAAGTGTTCTATTTTTCACTCAAGTGTATTATGAATCACTGAACAAGTATACTTAATAAAGACAATTATCCAGGTGGGAATCAAGATCCCCGGAAGTAGGGTTTCATTCTTATAATAAAGAAACGATGGATTTGAATTTTTAGTGTGCTACCAATCACCCTGTTTAATACGCGTATTTTCATGAGTCAATGAATTATTTTATGTAATCACACTGGAGAGTGGCTTACAGAATACTTTAAACGCAAGCTCGCTTTAAAACTGGACGAAAAAGTTTTTATAGCTGTGCGAAGAACAGCGGATAAGCCTTTAGCATTTTATAAAACATCAAACATAATCAGTTTGGAAGTTAGATTATGGGAGAGAAATAATGAAACAGCGTATTTGAACCTTCATCATTTGGATTCTACATTTCAGGCCTAACGCAACTGAATATATGTTGAGGTACGTAAGATGTTCAATGAGCTGAAGAAGAACATTGTGTTTATCTATTCGTAACGTAATTCATTACATGTTTACCAAGAATATAACGCATTAGAACCCTGATTGATGATCTACCTATCATCGATCGTTCCTAAGTTCTACTAGACGTACAGAATTCATAATTATTACTTTAAGAACATGCAGAAAGTATTTATGCAGGTGACCGAATGTAAATATAATATGATATCTGAGAGAGAACTTTTTAACGTATGTGGTTACTGAAGTAATTACTGAGATACGACTATATCATCGATAATTGATATAAATGTTGGCATATTCTTGCAAGATTTAGAGAATTTTTAATATAAAATAATCATAAACATTATGTGTAAAATGTATGTGGAGTGTTTATATATACTATTTCTGTATTTATTTAATGTGCTTATATAATATAAAATATTGTAAATTATTTTAACCTCTGTATATATTTAATTTTGGCCTTATATATATATATTATATATATTTTATATATATATATATATATATGTATATATATATATATATATAATATTATTATATATTATATATATATTTATATATATATATATATTATATATAAATATATATAATATTTATATAAATTCGTAAGATTAATTATTATTATTTCTAATTATATAGTAAAGTTTTTATTATTTATTTTACTTTATTTTATTATTACATGTATGTTAAGAGTTTAAATAAACGAGCCCAGTTCAGGATATGAAAAAACATGTTTTTTACATACGTAAAACCAAAAAAGCGATAAAATAATCTCGGACCAATCAATACGAGGTCATATAGAGTGGATTATCCGTCACTCTACAGAGGTAACTTTCTTTTACTGCTTAGATCTTACGATCCAGATGTTTCAGTTTTGAATATATTATAAAATATATAAATTGATTTTCGATTCTTGTCTATACTGGAATTACTTTTGACCTGGTATTCTTAAATCAGACTGGGATACAAAAAGGCTTATCCTAAATTTAAGCTTAATTTTAGGCCTAACGTAGTTCATTGCACCTTTTATACAGAAAAAGTCATTTGAAATATATTTTGGATGGAATTAGTCTAAATCGCACCGGTACAAAAAGGATTTCCTTTTTAGGCTAAGTGTTATTTCCACACATTTTACAGAGAGAGGTGTTGTATCTGTAAGGAGTGCGGGTTGTTGTGTTTTTCTCGTGATGGGAGATAACTTACAATAGATAATATAATAATAATAATAATATATATTCAAGAAAATTATTTTTAAAAACTTTGAAATATTTTTGTTAATCGAGCGAATAATATAAATGAAAGTGAATAATTGTTATTTTTAAATAAGAATTATAATAAAATACATGTTATGTTAGCAGAGAAGAAATTATTTTGTTATTCTTTATACTTTTACATGGCTAAATGGTGTTAAGGTAAGTCATAGATATACGGTGGGCATGCTTTGGTGTAAGAGGGGAGCTAGGATTGCTTACTGATTTACTGCTTTTTGGTATGTAAAAAAAAATATATGTTTTTTATAAAATTTCATAAAATTTTTAGTAAAGTTATTTTATAACTTGATAGTTATAAAATTTATAAAAAAGTATTTACAGTTAATAATAAATTCTTTGTTAAAAGAAAATGATTGATTTATTATAGAAGTTTTAAGAACCTTTTAAAATAATTTTAGTTATATTTGAATGAGTCATATAAATGTACGTGTTTAATAAAAACATAATTTTAATAAATTATACGATATATGTGTAAGTAAATCTGGTGTAAGTAATCTGTGTGTGAGTGTAAGTAAATTGTGTGTGTGTGTGTGTAAGTGTAATTGTGAAAGTAAATCTGTGTGTGAGTGAAAGAAGCTGTGTGAGTGTAAGTAAATGTGTGTGTGTAAAACTGTGTGTGAGTGTAAGTATCTATGGTGTGTGTGTTGTGGTGTGTGTGTGTGTATAAGTGTAATGTAAGTGTCTATGGCTAAATGTTAGTGTCATAGTGAATGTGTGGATAAGTGTCATAGTGAATTGGGATAAGTGAAGTGTGTGTGTGTGTGTTGTGTGTGTATAAGTGTAATGTAAGTGTCTATGGGTAAATGTAAGTGGCTAGTGAATGTGTGTATCAGTGTATAAGTGCATGTGTGTTTAATATAGTAACATGCTGAGTAAATAATACTAATATGAAATAATAAATAAAAAATAAATAATAAAAATTAATACATCTAAAAATATAAAAAATGTAAAAATTATCAAAACAATAATGAAAGAATAAAAGTTTAAACTACTAAAACATAATGTTATAAATTATGAGTTAAAAGTAAAACTATGATTAAGCAGTACGAGAAGTTACGCGTAAGCAGAAAGTTAAAGAGTAAGCAGAAAGTTAAAGCGTAAAGCAGTAACAAAGCATACTAACTAGTTGTTAGGATAACCTCTATTGATTTACTGATTTAACACATGCTAACGCATGTAATGTATATGAGTTAAAGCCAGTAAGCAGAAGTTAACAGCAGTAAGAGAAAGGTTAAAGCGTAAAGCAGCAAAGTTAAAGCAGTAAAATAAAGCATATAATTTAGGTGCTCAGGCAACTTTCTTTATATTGATTTAGATTGCATAGGTGTCAGTATGAGCCTTAAAATTGCGTCAAGATAACCAATTAAAGAGTGAAGAAAAGTTAACTCTTGAAATGTGTAAAAGATACTAATCCTTAGGTGTTAGGTAACACCCTATTACTCGAGACATTTACTGCTTTAAGTCATGTTTTTGTTTTTAATAAATATGTCGTACTATTGTAGTCAATAAAATGTTTATAATCAGAAACTCTGGTTTTTTCTTCTTAATACAATTTTTTAAAAATTTATAATTAAAAGTATTAAGTAAAAAAATATAAAAGATGTTCTGTAATGAGTTACAGTTTTAGGTTCGCGAAATGTTTTTAATAAAAATTTTAAGTATGGAAATAAAGATTGAATATTCATAGGAAATTAAAATGATTGTATTAATGTTTAGTTGAAATAAAATGAATGATCGTAGTATATATACTATATTATTTTCATTCATGCGGGGATATTGCGCCTGCGGGCCGCACGCGGCGGGCGGAACGCGGCGGGCGGGAAGCGGCGGGTCGCACCTGCGGGTGGGGGTTGTCAGCCTTCACGCGGAGGGCGCACGCTGCGCCCTGTTGGGTAGCTTAGATGAAGACATTAATATTAACTCTGTTCTTTAATGTGGGTAGAGATGAGCCTCAAAGATGATTTCACAAAGAATGAATCTCAATATAGACGGTAATACAGATGAGTATAAAGATATATAAGTAACTTCAAATTGAGGCTCATAAGTTGAGGCATCAAGTTGAGGCATCAAAATATCAAGTGTGTGAGTGTAAACGTAAGTGTATCTGTGGGTGTGGGTGTGAGTGTAAGTGTTATGGGTTTTATGTAAGTGTTATGGAGAGTTAAGTGTCTAGTGTGTTAAGTTGTCAAGTGAATGTGTGTATAGTGTATAGTGGATGTGGTGCAAGTAATATATATATATATATATAATATTATATATATATATATATTATGATATATTATTATATATTATATATATATATATATAATATATATATATTATATAATTATATATATTATTATTAGCTATAACTGATAGAAAACTAAACTCATGTTAGGAAGCTCCTTGCAGGTTGTATTACCAATGATCTCATCGCTATAACTAGGGAGCCGTATTAGGGGTATTTAGCTCAGGAGGCTAGAAAGGTTGAAAAGTGACCTCAGTTTGGCACTATGTGGCATCACTTGGCATATGGGGCACTATTGGCACTCATTGCAATCATTGGATATTGGCATCATTGGCCACTTGGCAATCACTGGCAACTCACCTGGACTCATAGAATAATATAACCTAATGAACATACTAGATTCTGTACGTGATTGGGAACATCAAAGGCATAATTGCGTGGGTAAATTGACCATGTAATCTTGCAAGGTCAAGGGAAATATATGGTCAATACAAGGTTAGACTTAAAAAAGGGTAGTTCTAAAGGCGGACAAAAATTCGTGGGTAAATTGACCCATGGACGACAAAAGGGTTGGCAGTGTGTTCATAGTGTGTATGTATGTAAATGTAAGTGTCTATGGAAATGAATGTTTTAGGTGAATAAGTTGGTCATAGTGAATGTGGTGTATTGTAGTGGTGTTGTGTTTTGTGTGTGTGTGGTGTTGTGTTGTGTGTGTGTAAGTGTATGTATCTGTCTTTGGGTAAATGTAAGTGTCATCGTGTCTATGTGTGAGTGTAAGTGTGTGTGTGGTGTAAGTGTGTGTGTGTGTGTGGTGTGTTGTGTGTGCGCATCCAGTGGGAGTCATTATATTGGGGTTTATTAAGGGAAAAGATACTGTATGGAAGCTTCGTTGCATGAGATTTAAAGGAATCGGTGTCTGTTGGTTTGTATGCCTTTCTTTCCATGACATAGGAAATAGGAATATTGAGGACAGATGAGAGAACGTGCCAACGAGATATGAATAAAGGTTCATCAAATTGTTTTCTAAACGGTTTGTCCTAGAACTTTTGTCGTTACACAAACACACATACAAAACCAACACACACCACCACACCACCACCACACAACACACAACACACCACACATACTAAACACTCACACTCAACAAACGTGAAACATCGAGAAGTTATTAATTAGCACAATCAATCTTCCTGTGTATATTTGATTTCGTAAAAGGGAAAGATGGTATCTAAGTGTTAAAAAAAAAAAATTCTACTTTTTCGAACGTTTATTTTATCATATTCTATTACATTTTTTTATATTATTTTATTTTATTATATTATTATTATTATTATTATTTATTCTTATTAATTTTTTATTATTATTATTAATTATTATTCTTATTATTATAATGATATTTTATTTTATTATTTTATCATTTTGTCATTTTTAATATAGTTAATTATATTATTGGCATTTATTATTATTAATTATTATTATTATTTTTTTTATTATTATTATATTATTATTATTATTATATTATTTTTATTATTATTATTATTCTTATTATTATTTTAAGAATTGTAACCTATGTGCTATATTTAAATAAATAATTTTCTCTTCATAAAAAATGATTAATGTGGCAATAATATAATGGAATAATGATTGACGCAATATGGAAATGAGAATTGGTTCTATTAACTTTGATTTAAATAAAATAAAGATGGCAATTGTTATGAACTTCGAAAATGAGACACAAAATTTGTATTAAAAAAAAACTAGATGATGTATTTTTTTTATATTTAACAGCTAATTTTAACAAGTTGTCAAGATTATATCAAAGCACCAGATTCGCTAGACAATCTGCAAGCATCAGCAATTTTTCATAGTCTGGGCGATCTTGGCATCTTCATTGGTTTTGTCATTTGTTTTTTAAATTAAAGGTTTGAAAATAAAGAAATATAGAGAAACTTGCTTTTTTTTTTTTTTTTTTTTTTTTTTTGAACATTTTCATTGGTAATTCTTGAGTCCTGAACTATTTTCTTTTTAATTGATAGTATTTACTGCAATGTATTACCAGAATTTAAACTTGCACTGGGGGGGGGGAGAGTACATTGCAAAGAAGTGAATGGAGGAAAAAGACCATAAGAAAAGGTTAAGGTTAAGGGGCGGGGGGGGGGGAGATTATAAAGGATTAGGGTTGCGGCAAAAAAAAGATTGCAATCGTGGCAATGGGGCCACGTCATGGCAATGACTTCATGTAGATTTTACAAATACTGGGGTGGTTGAAAGAGTAATATATAATAATATCATATATAATAATAATATAATAATAATAATATAATATATAATAATAATAATAATATATAATAAAATAATAATTAATAATATATCAATATAATAATAATAATAATAATATAATAATAATAATCATAATAATAATATAATATATATAATAATAATATATATATAATAATAATATAATATAATATAATATATAATATATAATAATAATAATAATAATAATAATATAATATAATATATAATTATATATTATAATATAAAAATAATATAATAATATAATAATAAATAATAATAATAATATATAATATAATTAATAATAATAATATTATTAATACTATAATAATTAATAATAATAATAATAATATAATAATATAATAATAATAATATTTAATAATAATAATAATAATTAAATATAATAATAAAATAATATAATAATAATAATAATATAATAATAATATAATATATAATAATAAATAATATATAATATATAATATAATAAATATATATAATATAATATATAATAATATTAATAATATATAATAATATAATAATTAATAATAATAATAATAATAATAATAATAATAATAATAATAAATAATAATAATAATATAATAATAATTAATAATAATAATAATAATAATATAATTATAGTAATATAATATAATATAATATAATATATATAATAAAATAAAATAATAATAATAATAATATAATAATAATAATATAATATAATAATAATATAATATAATAATAATAATATAATAATAATACTATAATAATAATAATATAATAATATATAATAAAATAAAATAAATAAATAAAAATATATATAATAATATAATAATATAATAATAATAATAATTTAATAATAATAATAATAAATAATATAATAATAATAATATAATAATAATATTATAATAATAATAATATAAATATATAATAATAATAATAATTAATAAAATTTATAATTATAAATTAATAAAATAATCATATAATAATAATAATAATTAATAGATATATAATAATATAATATAATAATTAATAAAATATAATAATAATATATATATAATAATAATAATAAAAAATAATATAATAATATAATAATAATATAATATAATATATCATTATAATATATAATATATATAATAATATATAATATAATTAAATAATATAATATAATATAATATATAAATAATAATTAATAATAAAATAATATAATAATAATAATAATAATATAATTATATAATAATAATAATAATATATAATAATTAATATAATAATAATTAAATATAATATTAATATAATAATAATATAATTATATAAATATAATATAATAATATAATAATATAATAATAATAATATTATAATAATAATAATATATAATAATCTAATTATAGTAATAATAATATAATAATAATTATAATATATAATATAATAATAATATAATATAATAAATATAAATAATAATAATATAATAATAATATAATAATAATAATAATAATATAAATAATAATAATATATATAATATATAATAAAAGATTAAAATCATACTAAAAATAATAAAAATATAAAAAAACAATATAATAAAAAAATAATAATAATTATAATAATATATAATATAATAATAATAATAATATATAGTAATAATAATATAATAATAATATAAAATAATAATAATAATAACTATATAATAATAATTTGCTGAATAATAATTATCTTAAAAATGATAAAAAAAAATAATATTATAGAAAAAATAAACAGATAAATATATAAAATAAAATAAAAATAAAATAATAATAATAATAATATAATATAATAATAATAATAATATAATATAATATATATAATAATATAATATAATAATAATTAATATAAAATAATAATTTATTATAATTAATAATAATTAATATAAAATAATAATATTTTCTAATAATAAAAAAAAATAATATAATTTATAATAATAATCATATATAATAATATAATAATAATAAAATATAATAATAATAATATAATAATAATAATATAATTCTAATAATAATAGTAATAATATAAATATATATAATAATAATAATATATAATATAATAAATAATTAATTAATAATAATAATAATAATATAATATACATATATAATAAAAAAAAATAATGATGATGATGTTGATGTCATGATGATGATGATATGATGATTGATGATTGATGATGATGATGATGATGATGTGTGATGATGATAATAATAATAATATAAATAATATACTATATAATATAATAATAATAATATATAAATAATAATATAATTATATAATAATAATAATATAATAATAATAATAATGATGATGAAATGATAAATGATGTTTAATTATAATAATAATAATAATCATAATATTATAATAATATAATATAATAATTTAATTAATATAATAATAATATAATAATAATAATTAATAATAATAAATAATAATAATAATAATAATAAAGCATAATGATGATGATGATGATGATGATAATGATGGATGATGATGATGATGTGAGATATGATGCTTTGTGTTTAAATCATAATAATAATAAATAATTAATAAAATAATAATAATATAATAATATAATAATAATAATAATAATAAATAATAATAATATAATAATAATAATATATAAATAATAATAATATAAATAATAAGAATATATGGTGAAACAATTTTATAAAAACGTGTAATGATCTCAGTTTACTTTTTGAGCACTTTAAAAAGGAAGAGAAAAAAATTTTTAGCGAAGACTTCGGCGTGAACCCGCGTTGAAAGAACGTGAAAATCGCCCGTGTTTCCCGGCTGTGTTTTTCATTCTTTACAAGAACTAGAACACGGCTGTGTATTTTTTTTGTTTATTTAGTCATGTTTTGCTTACTTTTAATTTTGTTGTTTTTTTTTGTTTATCGATTATTTTTTTATTATTATTATTATTTTTTTATTATTATTATTATTATATTATTTTTATTATTATTATTATTATTATTATTATTATTAATTATTATTATTATTATTATTATTATTATTATTATTTTTATTATTATTTATTTTATTATTATATATTTTATATTATTATTATTATTATTATTATTATTATTATTATTATTATTATTATTATTATTATATTATTTTATATTATTATTATTATATTATTTTTTATTATTATTATTATTATTATTATATTATTATTATTATTATTATTATTATTAATTATTATTATTATTTTTTATTTTATTTTAATTATTATTATTATTATTATTATTATTATTATTATTATTTATTAATTATTTTTTATTATTATATA
>JABUQX010005506.1:0-21383 GCA_015478945.1 Trachelipus rathkii | reverse complement strand
GAATGAACGTGGTATGGAGTTGTGTGGTGTGAAGGGTGTAAGTGAGAGAATAAACGGAAATGTATTAATATGGTTTGGACAAATGAAAAGGTTGGATGATAGTCGGTTGGTTAAGCCAATGTTTAGTGGTGAATGTGCTGGAAATTGACCAGCTGCGAGACCAAAGAAAAAGTGGATTAAGTCCGTAAAGCAATGTCTAATGAAACGGAATGTGAGTGGTGGAGGCATGAAGAAAGATGCATAACAGGGATGAATGGTAGGATTTTGTGAGGTGGTATGGTTGTGGGCCGTCTGGTTCAAGGGAAGAACCCTTCATTGGAGAGATACTACATGAGAATCCCTGCGACGAGTTCTCACGTAAGGGTATGGTAGGAGGGTTTCCTTTCGACTTACGTCATATTCTTCTACTACTTTTTTATTCCCGGCATATGCTGAGCACCTCACCCTCGATCAAGGGAAACTAGGTAGATGATGATGAAAAATAAATATTTAATTTAATGCATAATTTTTGTTTGTTAGCTCTTTATAAGTAAACCTGCAGGTTGCTTTTTTCCAAAGTCTTTCAATAGTTGCAAAGAGCAACAATGAATTCAGAAAGGAATAAGAAAGGAGTTAATGTCATAAACTGGAAAGGAAGGAAAAGAATCAAAATTTTTATGAATATAAAAATAGATCAAAAACTGTAGACGTTATTAGAAAGATGAAAGACGTAGCTCCATGGCTTAGAACTATAGGTTATATTACAGGAAAGGTATTTGAAGCAATGAGAGGTTTGGGCGATGAGGAAGTATGCCTTTGTGGATAAAAATAAAACTAGCAAATAAACTTTTCCCAAAAAATGGTTGTAAAAAATTTACTTCAGAATCTCTGGAATTGTCTCTAACTGTCAATTTTAAAAGGAACTTATCTTTAAACAGAATGGAATTATAGGATTTCAAAGAAACGGTTGAGTAACCTCCCAAAATTGAGACATTTGTAAATTGAAAAAAAGTGACAAAATTTTATCACAATAGTGATAAAATAATAGTTTATGAAAATGACAAATTTCACACAAGAGAATCGTTCAAATTCATAAGAAACACAAATAAAACAACCTTTTAATCCTCTATTCTTACCAGACTTTCTTCTAACTGAGAAATTTGTTCAATATGTTGATCAGTCTCCAAATATTCTTCCTCAAAAATCAATGGCTCATCTTTTATTTCAATTTCATCTTTGACATGTATGAGGGAGTAAATTATTTCTTTCTGTGGAAAAAATAAATTTGTAAATAATAAGTTTTATAATAATAATAATAATAATAATAATAATAATAATAATAATAATAATAATAATAATAATAATAATAATAATAATAATTAATTAATTCCTTACCGGAATTTCTTCCAACCATGAATTTTTTCCAAAGCTTCGATCATTGTTTCTGAAATCTTCTGAACTTTCTAAGAATTCATCCTTAATTTCGATTTCTTTCTTAATATCCATAATAATCAATTCAAAATTTATTTTGATTAAATATCTCAATGCGACAAAACCTTTACTGTTTGATAAAACAATTAAAATATTTATTGAAAGGTTCTTAATTTTTCTAAATAATTAAGGAAAAAAAAACCTACACAAATGTAGGCCCTAAAAATAAAAAAATAAAAAAATGACAAAACGCCACCCCTCAACTGAAATTTTTTTTAAATGTCTTTTCCCATTCTTCAATAATAATAATAATAATAATAATAATAATAATAATAAAAAAAAAAAAAAAAAAAAGAAAGAGGGAGAAAGAAAAATTAAATGCAACCTGAAATAAGAAATATGCATTCTTTAGTCAGTTTGATTCCAACCTTGTCCACTGAAAGTGATAAGCTACTGTATTGCCAAATGAATATTGGAATAAAAATTAAAAACAGACATATTGCTATTCTCAAAATTAATTTAATGGTTATGAGTTCCTATGCTTTGATAAAAAATTTGATTAAAATTAAGATCTAAAGTCATTTGAATACTCATAATTAAAATATTTAAGAAAAAATTTTGGTAAAGAAAGTACAAGGATCAAATAAATATAATAAAATTTTTCCTCATTTATATTGATGGGTGTGTTGTGCTTTCATCATAACCGAACTGGAAAAGTTGCAGATGAAGAGAGGGAGGAGTACCTCAAGGGAAGGAGATAACTTCATTGTTAAAAAAATGATTTATATTTTAAACAAAAAATGAAAGTAAAAATTTTGTTACACCAATTTTTTTAACCCTTTACTAAAAAAATAAATAAAATAAAAAAATAAATAAAATTTCTTTGTAACTATTTTATAAGACTGAAATTGTTTGTTAATTAGCCTTTATAAGATCACAAATAAATTAACATAGTAATGAGAGAATAGACCAAATAAATATAAAGAGTGATACTTTTATATTGCATGCATCCATAGATCACGACATAATTATAGGAGAGACACTTTAATATAATTCTGTTAACCAATAAAAAGAACCATTGGAGGATAGGAAGGATAACGACGTGTAACATGGAGAAAGCCTATACCTGAGTGATTTTTTATTAATTTTGCTTAGACTTTGAATACTATCAGTAATTTTAATATTTTTAGAAAAAGATTTCCTCATATCCCAAATAATTTTCTCCAGCCCACCAGCACTTAATAAATATTATAAAATAATAAACTTCATCGTGGCTTTCCGAGAAACTACTATAATCTGAAATAATTAAAATTTTGAGTATAAACTTATTGTAAATAAATATATTTTTTAAAAGTAAAGATTAAAATAAATTTAAATTTATAAATAATAAGGGAATAAATACTAATTTAATTAAATATAAATTATATGAAATAAAATTAAATAAATAAATTATATTGATAAAAAACGTAACATATATATTACTACCGTTATATTTGAGCGGTTTGATGAGCTCTGATAACTAAGAAAATGAAGTAATAAGTGAGGTATTGAGAAATTTGTTAGTATATATACAGGGGGTAAGTGAGGCTATATTATATATAATATATTTATATTAATATTATCAGAAAGTCAATTTTCATTCTATACCTCTATAATTACAGTATTATATACTAACTTATATATATATTTCATTACTATCCCTTTACACCCATACTAGTAATCATTTTTTGGTGTATAGGCGAAACTATTCTATATTTCATCTATATATAGTATATACCTATAGCTATATCATATATATTATATCATCTATACATACTTATTATATATCCTAAATATACCTAATATTATATATATACGATAATTATTAGTGATATATATATTATATAGTTATATATATATATTTATATATCATATATCTATACTATATATATATACTATATATAGCAGTGGTATACGACTAGTATGACTTAAATAAATATATACGGATAATAATATATATTATTACTATAGTATAAACTATATATAGAGGCTCATAATGTAACACTCCACAGCTCTGAAAGAGTCCCATTTTCGGGCCACCCACCAATTTCTAAAAAGTGCACACTTTTCTGGTTTTTCTCAATCTTACACTCATTTGATGTAACGATCTAGATCATTGCTATATTTATAACAGTGAATTGCAATATATAAATAGAATCGTATACAATTAAGGTCGCATACATCTGACTAATAAATAATCTGCTCCTGCGTAGACACAACATGCAGTTGCTAGATATGTAAATAGCTAATAAATCATGAGATATTTTTATAAATGTTATATAAATAATATTTTGAATCTAAAATTCTTACATTATCAATAACATTAATAAACTAATTAATAATAATCCGACGGGTACTTTCTATACCGTATTTCAAAAGTTTCCTATACTTAGGGTTCCTGCTTATGTACCCAAAAAGTTTATTGAGTGCATACCAGAAGTCACTAAATGAAGGCAGTAGATGTCATTTTTTACCTCTTCTGATCTGAGGTATATTTAATATTAAGAAGTGGTGTACTACTTTCTAATTAGTTTCCTTTAATATATCTAAATATTACAAAGTTTTGGGACCATTGCTCTAAAACTGAGTGCGTAGTGTCTTTTATGACTCTCATATTAACTAGGTAAATAATCATTATTAATTAAGTATAGGTTCTATCAAACAAGATTTCATCGTTTCTTATATGTCATGTCATAAATTTTGGGCATAGTACCGCTAATAATGACATCCAGTGATGTGATCTGCGCACATATACAACGGTTCGTCTGCAAACGATTTAGCTTTACGTTATATTATTATGTAAATCAAGTAACGTAATTGTAAATAACTACATAATTTAATGATAATATATATTAATATTTATTATTTATATTATTTTTTTTATACTATATACTATATATTATATTTTTATTATATGTTATACTATTATTTACTATATATATCACTATATATATATTTTATATATATTTATATATACCATATTACCTGCTACTTACTATATCTTCCGTTGAGTATATATCTTGTATGTATAGAATTTCGTTATTTTTAAAGCATATTAATCTATGTTAGTATTTATATAAATACACTCTAATTAAAATAGGGATATATTCTCACTATTATATATACATGATGCCATCTTATTAGTCCTCTCTAGATTTCCGCTATATATTTTTCTAATATGCGATCCACCTTTAAGACGTTCCTTTAGTGACTTCAATTTCTGGAGTGGTTTAATACTATATTGTATTTCGTATCGTATTTTAGTGTCTATGACTTTATACTAGAGGGTAAATCTTTTGAAGCGAATTTATGGATAACTGTTGATAGTATATATATATATTATTATTTTTATATATTATTATATATGATATTATACTTTAACATAAGCCGTTTAATACATTGGAATATATGATATTATATTATTATATATTATATATATATCTAAGTGTGGGTTAAAATATAAGGTGTATATGATACCTAATAGTAATATAATAAATATTATTATTATTATATTAAGTATAATAGTCTATGTTTAGTTATGGAGCTTGATATTGTCAATATCACTACTTATCACTTGATGTATACTATATAGATGAAGCTCTTCCTATATAGGTGATAGTTATATGGTATGGTAGTGAAGCCATAGACTTAGTTTTATTAATAATTATCAATATATATAATAGGACAGCGTAGTATGGTTGTGTATACTATTTACGTCAGTGTATAATAGTTATTTTTAAGATCATAAAATGACAATCATACTAAAACTATTTATAGATATATATATTGAATAGGAATGGTCACGTAATATGGAATTATATAAATATATATGTAATAAATGGAATACAAGTGTGAAAATTTTAACTAAGATTAAACCAAGGATTAATTCTATATAAATGGGTAGACTCTATAATTGTATTCCCCGTTGAGTTATTGTTATTCGTAAAATTTAATTCTAATGGAAAAGACATAATTATGAATGAATATAATTATATAACCCTGTAGGGCTTATTACATGAGAGTATATTGACGATCTGGTTTTAATGCTCGATTAATTGGCGCAGTACTTTGGATATAATATTAATATATATATTTAAAGCACGTTAAAAAAGAATTGAATATAAATTCTACGCAGCTAATAAAGTACATATTAATTATATTAATATCACAATAATAATAATTAGAGGATGTGTTATAATAGATTTATATATAATATATATAGGAAGGATTTATTAGTGAGCTAATTCGATATAAGAATTTTTATATTTTTTTTAAATAGAAATTATCACAGTGAGAGTAAGCTTGTAATTAAGACGATTTTATCAGATAATTCTTATTGCAATTGATATATATATTTATCAGTGCTATTTTATTCATATCTAATTATTCAATTATTATGTTATGATCTATATATATAATTATATTATATATTATATGTATTTTATAATTATTGGTATAACACTTATATTTTATATATTTATTATCTTTATTTATTATTATATTATTCTCATGTTTATATATTTCTTATTTTATATTATATTATATAATATAGTTTTTATTTTATGGATCTTACCTTCTGGTTATTCCTTTCTCTTTTTTTTAATTTTATTTTATTACTTATATATTATATTCGGTAAGTATAAGTTATTAATCATTCTATCTTTGTTATTAATGAATCTATTTCATTATTCAGTTAATAATTAATATATTATTTATAATTAATATAATATATATATTTATTAATAAATTCTGTATATATATATTATACAAGAATTATCTAATAATTATATGTAATTTATGTATATAAATATATATATATGTAAGATATGTTAAATTGATTTAAGGGATGACATGAAGAATTAATAAAGTAATATTTTAAATATAGTTAAATTTAATAATGCTTTATAATTTTTTCGTAACGTTTCATCTTTCCACAATATTTTGCTTATCGAAAGAATGATAAGGGAGACTAATTAATTTATCGAAGTTATCTATTTATCTATATTAATAACATAATCAGAGTTTAAAATTTATAATCTTAGCTAATTATACCCGTTTACATTAATTTTCTGAGTTATTTTTTTATAAAATATATAATCTTTTCGAGTAATGGGAAGATTTTAGGAGTTTTGTATCACGGAAATCTGTGATTTCGAATTAAAAGATAATACTTATTATTTTTTATTTTTCTAACTTATTTACTAATAGCTTCCTTATCAAATGGCTTAAATGTGTTTCATTCCTTAATCGGTTACTATCTACGTTTAGTAAATGTTTTAACAGTGTATTTTTTTATGCTTTAATTCATTTCTTATTGGTTCGTTGAAGAAAAAAAGATACTGACTGTTGTCCGTTTAGGGTAAGTCTTAAATCTTTTTCTTTTCGAGTTTTATAATGCTCCCAAAGTTTTACGCCTCCATCAATACCACATATTTACAGAATAATATTTTGCATCAAGTGGAAAATTCTAATTTTCTAAAAATATTTAATACTTATATTAATATTATATATATGTATATAGATTTTATGATTTTTCGTATTCTTATTTATAATGTATCTATATTAATATTTATATATATATTATATATATAGTATTAGGTATTCAGACTTGCTGTTGTAATTATATTTATATTATTAATTAGTATAGATATGGTAGTTTTTTATATTTCGTATAATATCATTAGTCATATAACGTAAAATATTAATTTTACAAATAATACTGTAAGGGAATTTATTTCCTATTTTTTAATTATTTTTTACATAATAAAACCATTACTATTAAGTATTATTGGTGAGCTATTTCAGGAAGTAATCATTATCGTTCTGACTTAATTAGTTACTATTTCTATATTATTTTTATGTCTTCTCCTTACGTAATTCAGGATTGTCCGTTAGATATTAACATTTAGAACCTGGTAATAATGCGTCTTAGATGCTAAAGATTGTGATTAAACTATCTTTAGAGTTCCTCCTTTCTGTAAAAATTTTACTATTGTCACTCATGCCAAAATCTCTCCAATTACTTCTGGGTATAAATATTTGTTTTCTCCTCTATTATCCTCTGTATCTACGGGTTCTTTTTGTTAGACATACTATCTCGTTATATAATATTACTAGTTATATTATATATTAGTATTTACTACCTTACTGAAATAGTGCTAAATGAAACTCTTTTTGAGGTCTTTAATTTTTTTTTTTGTTCAATATTAATTTACAGCCTTGAGAGGTATGTCCGTGTGAGGTCCTTACTACTGCTATATTAAAAGTTATGAGAGTATTATCCTTTACTCTAAGGTGTCTAATGTCTCTAATGTCATGTATTATAATGGATCGGGTGATCATATATAAGAATTATACTGTAGATCTAAGTAACGCTACGGTAAGGCAGTTTGAGGCATTATGGCTTATCTATTCACTATTAGTTGCTTTTTGAGAAAGGATAGGTGGTGAGGTTCTTGAACCTGGCTCAGCTTGTCCTTTAATACTCATTTCTCTACTCTATTACCTTAAGTAACTAAATACTTTCTACTCGCATGGCTGAGTGAGTACTTATGATAAGAGGCTGCATTTATATTCACGAATAACCCCAAAAGTGAATTTAGATACGCCATTAGAGGCGTATTGACCAAAGAGGTGGGGGAACATTTGCCTACATATTATTTGGACGAAAATAATAAAATGAAACTTAATAATATCTGGTATAATCCAGAACCGAAGTTTTTCGGGTTCGTATTATGAAGATAGGCTATAAATAGATATATCTAATTTCGATAATAAATTAATGAAGTGTAAGAATTACGAATTATAATTTTATTACAATTTTTTCTATAAAGAAGTATGTATAATAACGTTTATCGAGAGTTGAGTTTGTATATTGGTCTTATATGAAAATTAACTAAGTAGATTTGCAAATATGATATGCAATATATGGCTTTAGCATAATATTTTATAATCTGATTGTTATATTATTGAGGAGAGGTAATATAAGTAAAACTTTATATTCAGAGTATCTGAGTGTCGATTACTATAACCTAATGAAAACATAAGAGCTGATCTATCTAGTAACAGTAATATAACGAATAGTTGTATTCTATTTCTACTATGAGTATGTATACGTATTTAGTAGCTTTTAATTTTTTTTACTCCTTACTATCTGAACAAAGAGTAACTGCACTGCTCTTGCTATATATTATATATCATAATAAAAAATGTATGACCTCTATTCTTACTTCGAGCCTTTATACTTATCTCTTAACTAAAAAGTACTATTTCCGCTACAAGGAAAATTTGACATGCTCATAACTTCTTTTCAATTTAATAAAAATAGAAAATCAGATTTTAACCTAATGAGTATTATTTTTCCAATTACTCATAGATAAATAATTAATATAATAATAATAATAATCAATATAATTATAATAATATAAATAATAATAATCGAATAATATGATGCCCTCCATTGGGCTGCTCTAATACTTAATACGACTGATCAATTTACCTAGGGATTACATCCATGGTTAGCGTGACGGAGGTCATCCTGCAATTGATGCCTTGTTTGTGTGAGTGAAATGCCCTCCGACAATTGACAATATACTTTAAACTCACGCTTAATCATTGCCTACTAACAGCCACTTAGCCTTGGAGACACTCCTGCACCCACTTCGCATGACGCGTTATTTTTCTCTCTACCGTGTTAATACTCCAAACAATTACTGATTATCATTAACAATCCTCAAACCTACTCACTTCTCCTCATCCCTCACTAACACATTTACTTATACATACTTACTCTTAAATAATATATATTACATATTAATAAATAACACATCTCACTACAATTCATCTCATCCTAATAATACTCCTCATCTATATAATTATCATCATCAATATATACATACCTATATTAATTCAAAACATGTATTATAATATATATATATACAATCATCGTTCTTACAATTATTGTGATCATCCCGAACAATGATATATGAAAACATCATTGTGTGCTTATCTAAGATTTTACCCACATTAAAAAAATATGTACCGCCTTGTTCTGTAAAATGATTTCCATGATTTAATCAAATGTGAATATATCAATACAACAGAAGATATAAAGATATAAAGATAAAAAGATACAATCACGGTAATGTAAACTTGAATTTTGTGTAGGCTTGTAACTATATGGCATGATGGTAATGTAACCCTTTTTTTAATGATATGGTATTTCATTATATAATTTCATATTATCAATGATTTAAGTTAGGAACGGATTTATAGAAAAATTTGCCATAATTTTCACACCATAGCTTAGATTTAATAGTTTGAAAATGAAGGAATTTTGAGCGTTCAAATTCAAAATTTTCTCAATGAAGCTAAGAGATGCGGGAAGTACCTATATTATGCGAGAGATATTTCCGATTAACTCATACGAAAACCTATAATAAAGTTTTTTATGAGAAATAGTAAATATAAATAAATTGGTAGAGATTTTTGACTGTGTGAGTTCTGGAAGTGTAATCTAAATTAATATACAAGTAAAAGCAATTAATGATACTTCATCATCCCCACTAATTGTAAAGTGCAAATAAATGGCTCACCAAGTGAAATATTTCACTACGGTACGTTAAATTGACTATATACGTTTGTTAATGTAAAATTAAATAAATTGCTTGAGATCTGGGTGAATCCTTTAATTTTTAAATATTAGGAGTAAAAAATTTTGTTTAGTATTTAGGGCCCAAAAATGTTGCTATGAAATACTAGTTCCTAAAAAATCACTCATAGTTGCGAGCGACACTAAGGTCATTAAAAGGTTACACATCGAACTAGTACTTGGAGTTTTCAGGACAACTTCTATGTTATAACATTGCTAAATTCTTAACTTGATCCATTGGAACTAACATCTTGCCTATAAATTGTGATACCATAACAAATAATATGAGATTCTGTTCATTTCTATAGAAAATTTTTCATTTGTTGTACATATAGAAACTATTCTAACAGCAGACACTTTTATAAGAGATCCTCTCTTAATAATATTGTCAACCTATCTGTTCCATCTACTTTGTGTGTTACTCCTGGTGTAATAGTATTCTTAATTTCACTTTAATATATGAAATGTGTTGCCCTAATCGAAATTACTCTACAAATCGTATATTTTTTATCTGCATATCCCACATTATAAGATAGAATAAGTAACGTTTGATAGGAATATTAAGATGAAAAATTAGAGACAATAAGGTTACTCTATAGGTGAACATAAATTTTTATTCAGAAAAACTTGATGTAAAAAGGAAACACCTGATGTTTGCTAGTTGATAGATCATATATGCACTCCGCAATGACTAGTCAAAATTCTCTATAGAAAGGTGCTCAACATATGACACTTAAGATGACAACTGCAGATATAGCTTGTTCATCACCTGAACAGTATCTCTACCAGGACTAATATTGAGTCCTAGGTCACTCCTTAAAGACGATCTAGATAAATAGGAGATAAGCTAAATCCACCAGCTCACAAGGCAGATAATCTCCAACCGCTACTAATCGCAAACCCTAGTCAGAATTTTAATAACCTGCTTAAATGGGGTGATAAAAAGGACAACCCTTCCTTGGGATTTTCCAGATATCTGTTCTAGAGAACAAGTAAAACAGTCCGGCTGATTTAGACTTTAGAGAGTCTAAATAAGAGGGCTGACATTGATAATTTTGGTCTGGCGAATTTGCAAATGCAATTTATGCTTGCAAGGTTGAAGTATTGAATCGACATGACTTCAGCTTCTACGCAATCTTTATTTCTGAAAGCGAGAAAAATATTTTACTTAGTATCACTACATCAAATACCCCAATGGGTATTCAATCCGTTTATTTTTTTAAAGAACAATGACATCTCTCGGATATTAACGAATTTGTAGTGTATATGGATGAATTTAGATCATACAGAGACGCAAAGAAGAAAAAAATTATACTAATAAAAGGTGCTACAAGCGGTTTACAATATAGTAATATCAGCTAAATCACCTAGCAAAAATGCAGTATGAGAAATGAGGATAGATAATTCTAGTTTAATACCATGAAATAGTAAATGGTGTGAGGTCAATCTGATAAGGTGAGGAGATAAATAGATTATTAACAAGCAAAAATCGATTAGAGAACTGGAGTTCCTTGGCGAATAGGATTTACCGAATACTTGCTTGTTTCGGATGTATTGACCGCTACTGCATTTATGCCGGAAAAACCGTACTCATGGGCGGCGGATACAATGAATGACGCTTGCAGGAGAAGGCGTTTTCGAGACTTAAAAACGATAATAAAAAGCCTGTTATCTGACGTATCCAGTGATCGTCTGGTCCGATCAAGTCATAGGTAGATACCAGTTCAGTCGATATGCTCAATGAAATCTAAGATGTAAAGTAATTCATTAGTTGGTATGTAGAGTGTGTTATGAATATTCTTAGAAAATGCTGAAAATAATTGAATGTTTCACAAGTCCATTCTTCACCGTATATTTGCACATCTCCATACTGTGGGCGAGAGAGATTCAGTAATAGGTAGTCAGCACGCGGGCGCACATCGGCTTCATCACATCATTCGTATTTTTCTACAATTCTTTCTCAATACTAAACATCTAAGGTCACAGAGGATTGGGCACGTTAGTGGCACTAAGAAAGTTGGTGTGCGCGTGCACTATTCGAGTTTAGGGTTGGTTCCTTGTTCTCGTCCGTAAAGTTTCGCGGGGTAGGCTTTTGGTGTGATCACATGCTTCGCGTAGAAAACAATTGAGCACCATGGAGTATTCATTCGAAACTTGTTAGGCTAATTATTCAACGGTTCGTGAGAATATAGGGACTCACGAATATTTATACGTTTACACTCCCCCTCTCATAACTGCTTCCCTGACTCTTTATTAGCCGCCTTCAACTCACTATGCGCGGCGAATTCAGTGCACTACCCTTATATTACTTTAGTACTTTCCTATCTCACGTCCTTTGTAAGCGTTTGATACCCACCCCGATTTCCTATACCTTATATCCCTAGTCTATATTGTATAGAACTCCTTTCATTATTAGAGCCGTCAGGTAGCCTCACCGGTCATCCTTCCACTTGGTGCTTACTATGGTAATAATTCTCAGCTACTCAACCGTCGTGAGGGTATAGTTTACAATATCAACTCTACTTATATTCTAGCGTACTTATACACGTCACGTCAACTTACCTACATCTACGGTGAGAGCTGCATAGCATATTACTTAGCGATAACCCGACACGGGCCATCTTTGTCAAATCATATCACCACGCCCTCATATGTTGTTGTCGTCACACCTGAGAGGGAACTCCAAGAAACACCACATGCACACTCTGCATGCGTGCTAAGATCGAGCCTACTGGCCTTTCGACACTATTCATTGGAGTTGTAATACCGGGTATACTGAATACGGCCTCAACCCACATACGTCTGCTATATTTTATTTTCCAGGGCGTCACTAGCTCGTGAGTTAGGACTGCACGGCTTTATCACTCTTCGCTAAGGCTCAGCTAATATCTATGTTAGAGTGTACCTTATTCATAGCTTACCCCTATATAAATTTATGCCCCTATTACTTCGCTATTCCGCCTGAGTAGGTGACTGATCTAATAATGCATATTCTGAGTACGGATATCTCGCTATACTGACTACTAATATCGTTAAACTACGCCTACTGAAAGCGGGAGCTTGTGTATACATATATTAAGTGGTAATAGGATGACGTCGGGCGTGACATCGAATCCGTGGGCCCTTATCAAACTTGACAATTACATCAAAACTCCATCTATACAATTTTCATTTTATTACTTATCTCGAGATACATGGTCATTCACACTTAAGCCTCTATGAACGTTTTACGAGCGCTAATTTTGTATATTCAGCGCATCTACTACGGTAGAAGCCTCAACCGCGTGTATATTATTTCTATTTCTTATAACTTTATTAATAATATATATATTATATTATATTGATTTTACTTAAATTATAATATATAATGTAATCCCATTATTTACGTACGACAGTCATTAAGCAATTCACAGTTTAATTATAACTTATCATCTGTTATAACTACTAATAACTTTGATGTTGCTCTAAATATATATAATATTATATTCAGGTAAACTCAGCTACGACTTATTTTTACTGTATACTAGCAATAGTTATCGTCCATCTATTGTGTGGTAAGCTTGAGTGTTGACATGGATAATTCGTATGTATCCCACAATGTATGCCCTTACTCCCTCTTTCATTTGTTAATCAGCTGCACGTCTCCGTGGTGCTTCATATGGAAGTTGTACGCTGACAGCACAGGCGTCACGATGCACCCGGCTGCCATGCCGTGATATCTGAGTATTGTTTATTTATCCTACCGTGTCAGATCTCAGAAGACACACTATACTGAGAACTTGATATCTTTGGAAACTATTGATTGGATTCTTAGCGTGTTGAGTTCCTCTAGCACGTGGTGAGTCGGCGTCGGTCGCATTTTGCCCTCCTAGTATTTCTTTTTCTCTGAAGTCAGCCTACTAGCTTATACCGTTTGAGGACCCTTCACTTGTCTCCTTTCTTGTTATAATAGTTTCTAATGCATATCGCTATTGTTCGGCTATAAATACTATCTTTTATGATTCTACGTTTACATCTGGACACGGTATACTCACGTAGCATCATTACGTACTTAGGTACATATCTTTACCTCTTCACTTGGATCTCTAGATACCCCCTACAACTACACTCATATTAAGAGTACATAACGTTATGAATTTCTATACTTCTCTGCTACATTATGACGTATAGGTATCTTATACTTATACTGTCTCAGCTATTGTATTCTACTGTGATATTATTGTGTCCAGCATGCGATGCTGCAAGACGTATCTGACAAACGTTGCGATTTTGCCGGGTTTGCGAATCCGTACTTCCGTTGATCTATTGACGGGTTCAGGTAAAGGAGCCTCGACACTCTAGCAGAACAGTTCTGGTCGGCATCGCCATATAGAATACTTTTTTGGCGCTCTTATGCCACCTTTGATCCCGGTCGTGATATGTGACCATTGCGGGTGGCTCTCATGTCCTATGGTTTGTTTAAATAGTATACCTATTGCCTCACGCTGCACACTTGGACTAAGCGGTGCTATACTGCAAGGCCACATACCTAAATGGTTGACTGTTATCTCTACTGGGTTTATTATATTACGTGAGTCTGCCATGAGTTTACCTATACCCGTTAGGTTTACCTAGTAGCTTATTACTTATGGTACACCTATTCATACTAGAGTTCTAATCCTATCCAGCGGTTACTGAGCCGCTCAACTGACTGTACGGTCTCCTCAATTATAATCGACCTTCCGGCTTGAATCGTGCCCACTTTTTTGCTATATAGCTATTCTCTGCCATAGCTACTTATTTTAGGTGTTGAGATTTACTTAGCTACTGTATTATAGTCCGTCAGAGAATATAATGGTACGTATCGAGACAGTTGATCATCGCCGTCCTCATAACTAGCTATGAGCTCAGAACCCGGTGGAAGAGAACACAGAAACTACTACGTCCAAAATTTAATGTTAGGCTAACAATGGCTCAAGCCGATCATTAGGTTGTTGTACACGCTGTGTAGGCTTAAACAACTTTAAAGAGGATCTGAAAGAAGCCCAATTAGGAAGAACTAGAAGCGGCTTGAGGAGGACGTTCCTTAATACGTTTGGGTGATAGTGGCGATACAACAGTGGATATGACAGTTCATCATATCACTATGTTTTTATATAGAGGTCTGTTGAGTAGATGTTTATGCAATACCCTTCTAAAGAAAGATACTGAGATAGGACCGTATCATCTGGCGTGTTCTGTCGGCAACCAAGGAGTCCGATCGATACGCCAGTAGGCTTTCGATAGGCTTTCTGGTCCCTCCCAATGCGTGGGGTACAGCTCCATACTGTGGTCTCTTGACTGTCGCAACCCTTTGATCGGTTTTGGTAATTGTGGTGAGATTGCGTGTGATTTTCGTCAGTTTTTAATTTCTGCTTACACGTTGTATCCTTGTCTATCTTATTGGTTCCTTATTTATTTGCCTCGTGCAACACGGTGGAGGATAACCTAGGATGTTCCTCCCGACCTTGAGACTATATAGGAAGTGTTCTCAGCGCTCAGCCCGATTGATAAAATGAGGTTTTCAACTGATAGATGGACATCATCTGTAAAAAGCCTTCGTTGTAGGTGGATGATGTCTAGTTATGACTGAGCTTGCCTCTATTGTTATTGTCCCGTAATAGGCTCTGACTTTGTCAAAGAGGTTATAAAGGTGATGGTAATGTCGGTCTCTGCTTATCAGAGTATATTAAATGGTTAACCTGGTCAAGGAGGCGGAGAATGTGATACTTGTACTAGCATTCAGTACCGTGACGATGCCGAAGGAGAAAACGTATGGCCTGAGGGGAGACCGAGTGGTGCCGGCGGTGTGGTTTATTGGTAGACCTTTTCCGACCGGGGAAAAGGGCTCACTTATGGGGTCGGAGAGAGTCCCTATCGTGGGAGATTTGCGGTGAACATGGGTAAAACCGAACGGTGACAAAGTGTGCCATATCCATGAACTTGAAAGGAGACGCGTGATTCGGTGAAGTTTTATTTTACGCGGCACTCCTATTTGTGGTGTGTAGACAGGAATGCAAAATCTGCAAGTTAATGGAGGCATTGGAGAAGTGAAAATGTAAGACAGTCATCTCACGGGCTCAGATCACCAAGACCACTTTAGGCTTTTGTGGGGACGGGCGCATCCATAAATGGGTTAGTTGGTCGTGTGTGTTTTTCAGTCGCGCTTTTTCGAGCACGAGAATTAGTATTATTATGGGTAGTATACTATTAACGTGTAACGCCCAGGTTTGATTAGTGAGATCGTAGGCTGGGTTATTTGAGTAAGCTTATTGCTTGTTAATATGTGATTTGGTTGTAGTCGTTTGGTAGGATTTCTTAGGTATAATAAATTATAGTATATAGTAGCATTTATTTTAAGGGTGAGAGGTATACCACGTTTACTACTGTAATATAATTATTTAGGTAGTACATAATACTGTTAGTATCTTTATTATTATTATTAATGTTATTTGTGTATTATTTCTATTATTATATATTATTGAATGCATTACTTAACTTAAAAATAATTGGAATTTATCTAATCTTGTGATTTTAGCTGTGTGGCGTTAGTACTTGGACGTTGATTATAGGAGAGCGTGATTGAATGTTATAAGATTGTGTGAGTAGCCGAAAAACAATTCTATTCTGACTAGAGCGATCATAGTTATATTGGGGCCTTCTGGGACTGGCGTTTTAGCAGGTATTCTGAGTGGGAGATAAGAAAAGTAATAGACAGTAAAAATAGTTGTTGTTGACAGTTATCAGCAAATTATAATTTTATATAGTTTGTTGGTATAAATTATTGTTGTTTGTTTTGTATAATATTACTTCACAGACCAAATTTGTGAAGATTTATTAGTAAAACTATCGAATGATTTATTATTTATTTCAATAGAATATTATTTCCTTTTAATTAAGAAATTTAAATTATTCTTTAAATAATATGCTTTTACTCTGTAGGATTAGTTGGTTTATTTGTTGGTTTCGTGGGTCTCCCTAAATTTAAAGTGATATTCTTCATGCCATACCCCTTATATATAGTATGGTAATAATTCGATTCATTTCTCTGTATCATCAAAATACATTTTATATATTTTATTTATCTCTTATACTTTAAATATAAATATTTATTATTTCTAATATATATACATTTTATATATATATATATTATATTTCTTTTATATATATGGTTTTCATCTTTTCTTTACTAGTTATTTTGTTTTATTCATTATTGTATTTTTATATATATATTTCTTTATTATTATATTTATGTTTATTACTATATATTTTTATACTTTTTTATATTTTGTTATAATTATTTTATATTTTTATATTTTCTTCTGAGTATTATTATTGAGGTGGTGTTATGATTATGATTATGCTTCACTTTCAAACTAATCTTTATGTCTAAAGTGTTTCAAACTATAGATAGATTTCGTATTAGTATTAGTAGTATGGTACGTACTGAAGTAGACGTAATAACGCAGATAATTATTATATATCTTTATACTGTCAACTTCAAACTGCAGAAGCTCATGCAGCCTATATTTCATACTGGAATATCGCAAAATTTGTTCTTCTTGACACTAAAAACTTTTTCTCCGTAGAAAATGCAACAATCTTTTTGGTTCTTCTTTTTAACACTTTCTGCCATTTTGCAAAGAATGTCAACTCAAAGTTAGAGTTGACGTTCTTTTCTTCCTCTTCCTCTTTCTCTTCCTCTTCCTCTTCCTTCTTCTAGTATCTTCCGACAACCCAACTGTAGTTATGTCTTCGGCTAAAACTGATTTCTGCGCTCATTACTTCTAATTCCACTTTAGACGATTCAGAAGCTATTCCTACTTTTCTGTCCCCTCCAACTTATTTCATCCTGATTTGGTAAACTTTTTCGATTTTGCCTTTCAACTTCACCCTTCCTTTCCTGCTGGAAACATTCACTTATTCGACCTGTGCCAAATGAGACTTCATCTCAACCTTCAAACTATCGTCCTTTCGCTTTAACTTTGGTTCTTTTTAAGACTTCCAAATCTATCCTTAACAGGAAGATTAGAAAACATCTCAATTCTTTTAATCTTACTGAATCTCTGATTACCAGTGTGGCTTACCTAAGAAACGCTCTACTGATGATTTTCTTTGTCTATTTTCTAATTCTTGGTCACCTTCCCTTCGCCATTTCGGCGAATCTTTCTATGTGGCGCTAGACATAAAGAAAGCTTTCGTTAGAGTCTGGCTCAAAACTTTCCTCTTTCTGCATCTATCCTTCTTTTTGTGACCTTCTCTAACTCTTATTCCTTATCCGGTCGTTCTATAGAAGCCGTTGTAGACGGCCAACGTCATCCGTTAAATCTATAAATAGTGGTGTTCCTCAAGGTTCTGTTCTATCCCCAACTGTCTCTTTTTACTGTTTATTAATGGCCTTCTCTCTATTACTTCATTACTTATCAATTCATGTACTGATGAACCCACCCTTCATCTACCTTTCATTACACCCTTCACTTTGATCGACGATCATCCCAACAACAATTAGCTCAAGCTAGAAGGACGGCCATGCAACCTATTTTTTTTGGAAAACTAAAAAAAATGGGCATCTGAAGAAAGTTTTTTCTTACCCTTAGTTAAACTGATATTCCTGTGAACGAGTTTTCATTACAAGACAACGTTTGATAACATTCGCGTTTCGAAAACTCACAACTAAAACCTTCGTTTATTCTTAATAAATTTGGTGTTTCTTTTTCTCGTGACCTTAATTCCAAAGATCGCATTACTTCTATTTTTAAACAAGCTTCTAAAAGGTATGGTGTTGTTCTAAGGCACCTTTTGGAATTTCTTCACACCACCCCGGTTGTTCGCTCTTTACAGGAGTGTCGTTCGCCCCTGTATGGAGTATGATTCACACATCTGGGGTGATTCCACTCTTTATAGATCATTTTTGAAAATTGAAGTTTAGGGATTTCGCTTTTAGCTCTCCCGCTCTCACTAACTATCATTAGTCTCTCTTTCTAAACTCGTACAGAATCATGGTTGAGTCAACTGTAGTCTTCTCTTTATTCTCAGCTATAGCATGAGACATGCTCTTCTGAGCTTAGCAAGAGAAGTAACTTCTCCATTGAGAAGGGTTTGTGAAACATCTCTTTCTACATAGTCTCATCCTTTCTTTATCCAACTCTCTCTGAGTCTCTGATCCCAGACTTAATGGCTATGTTCAATTTTACATGTACTCATCTGGTAAAGTTAAGAACACGCTCCCTGTATTTTGATTTTCCTACTTGCCACTTTCAAACGCCATGAATCGGGAACATGATTCGGTCCTCATATTAAATTGGATCTGCCTCAGGAAACCCTCCCCCCAACCTCTCAATTCTGGCGAAACTAGGAACGTCTTTGGGTCCTTATGAGTTTCAAGGCGCAGATATGTGTTTATACTAGGTGAAACTTTACATTAGCGACGTCAGATATCTCGAAAACTACGACTCGTACCAGGAAACAGATAAAATATTTGGAATCAGCTTATGAAAATTATTATATATATAGTATATATAAATAAATTTGAGTTTACGTACAGGCACCACAAACCACCGGCCCAGCACAAGGAAGCGGCTACAAGCTGCATTGATATTCAAACTCCATGGGTGGGTTCCTGGCTCATACTTATTTTTATGTCATAAAGAAATTATATCTATTATAATATATATATATATATCATATATTTTTTTCTGGATATGTGTATATATGTTTACATCTAAAATATATATATATTATTATAAAGCGGATTTTATTTTTAATTTATTTTCCTCCTAGATTACTCTACCCACCTTCATATTAGTTAGGTATGTTTAATTTATTAACTTTTTTTATGCAATTAATTTATTTAACTAATTTATATTAATTAATTAATTTATGAAATTAAATTTTTTATAAACATGTATTTAAATTGTTATTATTTTTTTCTTATCTAGTAATATGATTTATGTTCCTAATGTTTATAATTTGCCTAACTAAATTTTTTGCTTTTTCTCCCAAATACCAAACCTTTACAAATATTATTAGTAAAATTATTATTATATTGTTATTATTGTTGCTAGATATTAATTCATCGGATAATTTAAATTGGTATAGTGGATAACATTAAGCTCAATTCCTAAACCTAATTACTTAAATTTAAACTTAATTAAACATGGGTTATATTTGGGGATCAAGGTACACAACATTGTGTTGCAATTAGTAGCTCTTTTTCAGAATGTTATATCATTAAGTATAGTATTAAATTACTAAAACCAAAGCTTCATGTTAAAGAGACCCCATAAATGTAAATTGTGTATTTTTCTGAATAAACATGTTGGAAATGGAAATTGAAATTTCTCAGCTTTCCACCAGACTTAATCGTAAATGAAGTGTTGCTCTTATGCTTATTTTTCTCGTGATCTAAAGCACCTTTTCCTCTAATTGTCAGAAATAAATAATTAATAACAAGTAACGTCGCAAAGCGACCATTAACGTGAGCGAGCGTTTTAAGCTTGCCTGAAAGAGAGCTAACGCTTACTCATAAGTGGCGCTTTGCTCAAATTCGGAGGGGTCGTCTGCGCTCCTAGCGTTGAAACATATGTGCGATAAAGTAGGATTGATTAATAGCTTTTAAATAAGCTATGCAGTTCTCGAAAGAAATAAGATAATATAGAACTTTTTTTTTTTTTTTTTGCTCAGTAGACAGGGGCATATAAGTTTAACCTCAGTACACCCAGCGGCCTATTTTTCATTCGTCTCGTTTATCCACTCACCAAATTTTCAGCCTTCTAACTACTTTCCATGTCCAAGTTTGGGGCTCAGTACGAGTGCCTAAAGGGGAGCCTATTATATAATATATGTATATATATATTATATATTATATAATATATATATTATATATATTAGTATTACTATTATATATTAATAGATGAAGAATAATAAGTATATATATATATATAGGTAGCGTATAGATATAAAATGCGCACGGGGAAGCGTTTGGCCGGTGTAATCCAACTTACTCCGTGTTGCGTACGCGAGAGTAAGTTGTACACGGCAACGCTCGCGCGCATTTGAAACGTTCATATAATAAAATAATAATAAATAATAATAATAATAATATAATAAATATATAATAATAATATGAATAATAATAATGAATAATAATAATAATAATAAAAATAATAATAATAATAATAAATAAATAATAATATAAATAATAATGAATAATAATAATAAATAATAATAATAAATAATAATAATAATAATAAATTAATAATAATAT
>JABUQX010005505.1:10000-27526 GCA_015478945.1 Trachelipus rathkii | reverse complement strand
TTGATGAATGAACAAGAGACTAATGTATGTATTAATACAAGGCTTTATATCGAGGATAGAATTAATGGTGCATATCTTGGGACTACTTCACCTATTTAGAAAGAAAATACAAACTTCATATCACGGACTCAATTGACGTTTCTATCTTGGGTCCACTTGACGATACATATTGTGTGTCCATTTAACCTTCATATTTTGAGTTCCGGATTGGAAAGGATCTTCATATTCTACTATTAAATCTACATTGAGAAGTCACGTTGAAGAACAACAATCATCTACTGATTGAATAAGCACCAATAAATGAAAATCAAGATATTGTAATTTAAGTTAAGTCACATTAGATTCATTTGAGCACCTAGTACCTAACACAACACGGTTACCCGGGTCTAGGTCTAATTCTTCAAAGATAAATATACAAACCCAGTCATAAATTGTTTAAAGAATCATCGCAGGGCTATCCATCTGAACAAGGGATTGATCAGACAATCGAGATCAAAATATTCTACATTACTACAAATTTCAATAAATAAGTTGATGAAGTCACCTCTCTTTTATTACCCAAACTTCCAAAGTGTTATCCAACATTGTCTAAGAGAGTTATAGGAAATAGTGGAAGAACCTAGAGGTGCAAGTGAGCTGAATCGTGATCAAGAAGGAGTCGCTGTCGGAGTAGAGCTGGGTCCCAGTGCAACTACCAGCCGGGAGGCGAAGCTTAATACTCTCATCGAAGCAGATATCATCATCCAAGAAATTGAGAAGACGACACCGATTCACGAGGGAACTTAATAGACGTCTACAGATTGGAGCAAGGTATCTGTTCTAACATTTTCTTTAATTATTGTAACCCAAGTCATTAGTTGTCGAAATTTGGTGAGTACATTGGTAATCACCGTTACATACACTAATTAAAGTGGCGCCCGAACAGGGACTCAGTTTTCCTGTTCCGTCAGTCGCCCGTCTTGGTTGTGGCCTTACTCACAAATCATTAACGTTATTGATTTTAGTTGATTGATTGATTATAAATACAATAAAAAGAATCATCGAATGTTAAAAATGGCTGAACAACCAGAGAAAAACATGTCTGAACAAATTGACCAGGATAACTTGGACCTGGAATTTCCTAAAGATATACAGAAGACTGGATTTATACAACAAGGAAGAGAATCAACAGGAACAAGAAAGAAAATTACAGACCTCGTCATTCAAGACGATGAAAACACTGGAGAAAAAGAAGAAGTAAGGGACGGGTTGTCAGCCCCTGATCAATTAATGTCTGAGCCAGTATTATCGAACTTATTGGGCTGGATGAAAAAAGATAAGAAACTAATAGAAAATAGTTTAAGAAACCCAGGGGCCGGATCCACAGAAGTCCCGAATTATGGACACAGAAAAGTATTCATGGCTGCTGGTGAGAATAAACCTACGTTAGTTCCAGATTTTTCCATGACCAGAATTGCGTCTCCGGAAAGAAACAGAATTTTTCGGACTGATGTTCCATCTAAACAAGGGTATTCGGCAAGAAACATGATCAATACCCACAGGGATTCTTTTCATTATGATGACCAATACCGACCAGATTATAGGACAAGAAATATGGTCAATCCACCTTCTGATTTTTTCAATTATAATACCCGTTATCGATCGGGTCATAACACACGCAATAATGTCGAACCACCATTTGATTCAACAAATTACCCGGGTCTTGTGCGGGAAGGTCAAATGGAGTATGGTAATACAGATAGAAAAAATATGCCATGGAGGTCTGGGGAAGAAAGTTATCGACCTGGATCAGATGCAAAGTTTCAGAGATCGAGCAGGGGAGACGGATCATACTTACTACGTGAAGACGATCCATTTCACATGAATAATGATAATTATGATCTGTTATCATCAAACCGAAGACACCACAATGATAGAGATAGAATAATACAACCACCACAATATCGGACATCAACAATACCTCAAGAACCTCAAACATATAGAAGATCAGATGATATTGAAGTTCCCGTATATTCAGGTCCACAAATTTCACAACGATTGGATATGTTAACTGATGCTATTAGCCTTTTAACACAAATATTGAAGAATTCGCAACGATTAAAGGTTGTGGACCCGGGGAAATTTAAGTACGAGGCTGAACAGGATTTTATAGTGTACTTGGGTGATTTCGAGGCCTATTGTACATTGCACTACCCGAATGCTTCTCATCAGTGGTTAAGATTATTGGGCCGACAATTGGAGGGAAAGTTCCTCCAGTTGTATAAGCTATTGGTGAAAGAAAACAGAAATTACTTCTCGGTTCGAAACACTCTAATTCGATGGTATGAAGATGAAGAAGAGCTAAAGGATGAGTACAAGATTCAAGCGTACCACTCTGCACGTAGACATCGTGGCGTATCTATCCGTATGTTTGCCCTACGGTTAGAAAGACTAGCTAGAAAAGCATACCATGGACAAGACATGAGTGAACATGACACATTGAGAGCCGCATTTTTGTGTAGTTTACCTCCAGGCATCGAGAAGAGTGTCAGAGAATATATAAAAATGCAGAAAATGGAGGGCAGAGGTAGAGTTCCGTGGAGAAAAATTGTTGGATTTGCTGATTCATTGGAAAGCGAGAATGAAGCTTATCCAAATCTGCATGTTTATGAAAATGAAAACAAGAGCCACTATAGTTGGCCAGAAAGAAATCAAAATAATTTAAATGAATCTATAGATTCTGTAATACAGATAAATACTGTAGGTCCTAGTTGGCCAGAGATTTTGAAGAAAAAAGAAGACGATCGGATGCAAAGATCTAAGAATAACTATGATACTGGTAGATCATTCAAGACCAGTTCGGATGAAAAGGTATCAGACGGTCGAGGAGGCTGGGATAAACAGTCTAAATATGATCGTTCACCACCACGCAACAAACCGTTCCCAGATAATAACCGCAGGTCTGAGGCGGATGATAAACGGAACCTCATTTGTGTATATTGTGAAAAGAGGGGTCATATTATGAATGAATGTTACCAATACCTTGATATTTGTAGTTGGTGCAAGAAACAGGGCCATCGAAGAACTGAATGCCCGTTATATGGAGTTTTCCGGTCCTCTCGTACCAGGGAGTTCCAAATCAAATGCCCTTTTTGTCAAGGCCCTTATTCCGGAATGAAGTGTGGACAGAGATCACCACCTCGATATAATGGAAAACCTCAAGGAGTCGGAGGACCAAAAGTGGAGGAAATAAATAACAACAGGTCACCAAAAGGATCACCTAAACGGTCGTATTCAGGAATGGTCAAAAAGGTTTCGTCTCAAATTTATAGGAACTCAGACCCTAATGAAGAGGGTGCATTTTGTCCAGAAAAGGAGTCTAGATCTAGACCACCTTATTTAAATCCTTGTGAGTACTGTTATGTAGCTCATTATGAGGGCCAGTGTTTGGGGTTAACGGAAAAGACCGTAAGCTCCCAGGGTCAAGTGTTAAACTCCCTTCCTCCACGGAAATGAGTCGTCTTGTGGAGAATAGGTCTATAATAGACTCAGAAGAATTGGATCCCTCAACTACACGATGTGAGAAGAATCAATTAAGGAAAATTAATGAATCTTTCAAAGACTTAGATGAAGAGATGGTTATATCGATCCATCTTTGTCAAGCGAGAGTAGAGCCATTAATGATTTGTATTACTCTGGACTGTGATACCAACACTCAATATGAATGTTTAGTTGATAGTGGAGCCGGGATAAATTTAGTTAGCTCCGAGTTAATTCCTTTGTTGGGTGAAGATTAAGTCTTATTGCCTTCCGCCGAAGTGGGGGTTAAAGCCATAAGTGGATTTGGAGTCGATGAACGTGTACCTGTAACCCATTATGTTGACTTACGGGTAAATTTTCAAAATGGATTTAGTTCACCTCCATCCGCATTTTTTATTGTACCTCATCGGTATATGAGAGACCATCCTGTGATCTTGGAAACATGTGCTCTACGGGATAATCACCTGTGGCCAGACATGGCTAATCATCAATTGATTCGATTAACTGGAAATAACCTGACTGTTGTCGCTGAAGGTCTACCTCGTTCTAAAAGGAAATCTTTAATACCAACGAATGTGGTTTCTATTAACAATATATCGGTAATTAATAATAATGTAAATGATGCAGATATTTTGTACGATCAATCAAATGATCGACATCTTAAAGTTATATTAAAAGGTCTGGGACGACAGAAGAATGGTTTTAACCGGTAATTAGTTCATACGCAATACCGAATGTATCGATCTCAAATAGTATGTGAAAATGGAGTGTTATATTTTAAGACTAAAACAGGACAATTACGATATATCATTTCAATGGATTTGCTGATACATGTAGTACTTAATCTTCATTTATCGTGTGCTCATATTGGGCGGAATAAGCTGTTGCAGTTGGTACATAAACAGTTTTGGAATCCTCGAATCAATCAAGTTATATCGGATGTGGTTTGTTGTTGCCCAACTTGTCAGATGCAGAAAACATATTCATCGAATGTTACACCCCCCATGTTGAAAATTCTCACTGAGGGGCCGTTTGATCTTTGTGCGATGGACTTAATACAATTTCCAAAAACGTTCAAGGGGAATAAATATTGTATTGTATTTATTGATCACTTTTCAAAGTGGGTAGAGGTGGTACCGATAGCGGACAAATCCAGTTTAAATGTATCCAAGAAATTTAAACATCAGATACTTCCGTTTATTCCAAAAGTACCAAAGCGTCTTCTTACAGATAATGGCACAGAATTTACATCTCACATATTTCAACAAGTGCTACAGGAGTACAAAATCAAACATGTCCGTACATCTCCACTTCATCCAGCTAGCAATGGAGTTTGTTAGAGATTTTATCGTAGTTTGATTCAGATACTGAAGTGTTTAAGTTTGGAACAACCTGCAAATTGGGATGAGGAATTGACCTCGTCGATTTTGATTTACAATAATACAGTTCATAGTGCTCTGAATATGTCTCCTTCAGATTTTTTACTACATACGGCCCATTCAACAAGCCATACTTATCCCCAATACTGGAAAGATGGTAGTGTTAATTTTCGCCCTTATAAAAAGGGACAAAAGGTGGCTAGGAAAGTAATTCGAACTGGTCCTAGTACCGTAATGAAATTTCGTAATAAATGGGAGGGTCCGTTTGTAATTGAAGAAGTGCATATGAATAGGGTAACCTATATGATTCGAAGATTTAATAAACCTGATGATAGGTTACAAAAAGTGCATTTCTCCCATTTGCGAGGATGGATTGACATCCCCAGGTATTTAAGAAAATATCTTGCCTGTAATAAAGAGCTCAGTGGAAAATTCTTTGAGGATGATGAAGATGATATAAGTGGGGATGATAAAATGGAAACTGATTCCGATAACACTTCAGAAATTGATATTGTTGAGATGGAGACCGAAGAAACCATAGAAGAATTGTCCTTGTTTGATGATAGTTTTGAACCTATAGAAGAGGAAGAAGCCGATTTTGAGGGATTTTTTCAATATGGAACAATGTCCATGGAAACCTATAAAGATTTACCCGATTTAACAGAGGGGCTTACCAAATTGTCCCCCCATGTGAGATTGCTTAGTCCTGATATTGATGACCTAAGTTATAATGTTAATGTTGGGGTTAATTTTGTATTACCCCCTGTTGAGGATTTTACTACCGAAGGGAGCTTAATTATACCTAATTCGGTCAGTCCTATTCGTCCTCCTGATAATTTGAATCAGGGGCTGGGTCAGGAAGAAGTCTCTAATCCGAATGAAGTTACGACACCGGCGTTGGATTATCATGATATGTATATTCAGGAATATCCAATCAAATTCCAATATCCTTCTATTTTAAATTCGTCAAGGCTGAATACTATCAACCGGAAGAACGAATTCCTGGTCTGAGGTGTGAGCCTTCAGAAGAGACGGAAGTTTTGACAAAAGATACTACTAGGAATTGTTCTCTTCATTCATATTTTTTTGGATAGACCGAGTTATGAGCGGTCATCAACTACAGAGGAAGATCAAGAGGACTTGAATAAACGAGGTGATTATTGTTACCAAAGTGGAGATGGGTTATCATCTGGTTGGAGAAGCTCAGTTGATTCAACATATACTGAATTTTTAGGTTTTAGTCCACCTAAAGGTGGTTCTCAGCTGTCTTTAATGGGAAATCCAGACTCCATTGGAATGCATACAGTAGCCATGAAAGATACTTCGCTTTTGCAGTCAAATATTGATAAATCAACGAAATTAAAAGAGACTTCAGATGTGGGGACTGAAGGGTTCGCCGTGGTATCTTACAATCCGGTGGGTGATTTAAATCAATCCTCTTTACAAACTTCTGTTGGATTCGACCACAGAAGGAGTCATTTATCAACAATGGAAGAAAACAGTCAGATGTCAATGCCACCTGATACGACAAAGCCCCTTTTTACTATTGTGGGTGAAGTTTTGGGAGATCCTCGTGATGTTCAGTTGGATAATAGTGACTTAGCCCTCTTTTTTGTCGATGATGAGGATCTCGGGTTAATAAGAGATTTGACTAGAAGGCCTTTCACTAGACGGATGGGGCTTGTAGAGGATTTACCCTACATAATGTCTACACCAATGGAATATGTTCGACGACAGCCACCCTCATGAATACTAAACATTTTTTTGTTTTTCTTTTTGTTTAAAATTAATATTGATAGGAAATATAAAGTTGAGTCATATTTTAATTATTTTAATTTAATTTAATGATAATGTATTATTTAATGTAATGATCATGATATATATTGAAATAAAATTTTAATGACAGTTAAAAATAATGATAATTTAAAATAATTTATTTGAAATATTTAGATTTGCAATTTAAAATAATAAATGAAGATTAGATGTTAGACCCATATACTTGTAACAAATATATTAAATGTTGGGCTCCGGAATCTAATCACTTTTTCTTTTAAGGTACCAGCTGTGTGGATTCTATTGTCATTAATCCCTTTGCCACGTCAAATAATTCTACAATTAATCATGCCCTTATTGGCAGTTGATGCAGATGAGATCAAAATAACGGTATTCGAACCGTTGTAGAACTTCAACATGAATGGCATACCTGAACTCATGAAAGGAATTACAAATATTACAGATTACAAAAAAAGGAAAATTATGGGATAGATACTCTAATAACAGACCAACAAAAATTAATATCATCATTCTGGAAAGACATCGTCCATGATAAAGAAATAGCTTGAAATACCTTAGAAAAAAAAATAACTGAATAAATGCAGTTGAAAAAAATTTTATCATATAGGAAATAACTTTAAACAAAAAATAAAAAAAATTAATAAAATTAAAAGTTTAATCATAACATAAGTTTTTATATAAATATGATTAGGAATAATTTATTTAAAAAAAAAAATAAAATTTACGATCGAATTGATTTGGCAAAAAAAAATTCCCTCCCGGCCGAAAAACCAAAATTAAAATTTCAAAATTCCCACCCCGGGGACGAAATTTACACAATGTTTACACTTAAATATATATATATATATAAATATTTATATTATATATAAATAATATATATAAACAGGGTTACAAAATAGACCAAAAATTGAGAATTTATTCTTTTACCATTTACCAAAGTTTTTGTCTAAAAATAAAGGAACCTGTTAAAAAGTTCCTTCAATTTAGTAGGAAATGAATTAGAAAGGTTGCTAAGATATATGGGATTGAAATGGGGTTTATATTATTTATTAATATTACAGTTTTATAAATTTAATTATAAGGAAACTGATATAAAATTATATGCTATCAAATACATCGTGTTAACAAAAATATTATAATATTATTATTAATAGAAAGGATTATTAGTAATATGATGTTTGTTCTATTATTATTATTATTATAATTTATTTATCATTATCTATAAAATGGAATATTATTATGAACTATTGAGAGTACTATATAGTAGCAAAAATTTCATGATTATTTATTTATTTATTTATATTAATACTATCTTTATTTTTATTTTTGATTTATTATTTTACTTTATTATTATAATTATTATTATTATTAATTTATTATTATTATTATTATTAATATTTATTATTTATTATTATTTATTTATTGAATGTTATTATTATTTCTTGGATTATATCCGTCTATCCGATATTACTAATTTCATTAAAATTACTATCAAATAATTTTTTAAATTAATCCATTTAATATGCATTTGGTAATATTAGGATATTATTATGATTCGCAGCAATTATATTTGTATTATTAATTATGGCTTGTATTTTCTATAATCCTTCTTGAGCCATGGTCGAATTCAAAATACTTATCAAAAACAATAATCCTAAATAATTAAATAAGAACAAAAAATTCTAAAATTAAAAATAATTTTCAAACTTATCTCTATAATTAAGTTGGTAAACTAATCAAAAGGCAAAAAAACCTATAAGCAATGTGCCAAATTAAAGACAGCAATCCCCTCTCTATAGTTACTTACTTTTTAACGTTGGGCCAGATTTTTCCTTAAGCCAAACTCTCCCACAATCTCGGGAAAATTTAAAAAACACCCCAATGTGTTCAATTCTTTTTCACACCTTCATCCTTTCCTAAATCATTTACTTACTAAATAAAATTGGAAGAAATTTTATTAAGTGACAACCTTTATTTTAAAGAACCAAAAATTCATTTAATGTTACCAAAATATACCCTGCCCAAAAATTTTGTTTCCCCCCTTATTTCTTAAAAAACCCACCCTGTGATTATAATATATATATTGTTATATATATTCTATAATACGATTTTTGAAGAAATATCTATACAGTAGAGAAAAATATATTTGTATAATATACATATAAATAGCAATAAGCAACAATATGCAGGAAAATTCATCAAAAGGAAAGGCAAAACGAAAAGCAATGGCCCAAAATACAATTAACAATTAACCAAAAATATAAATAAATTAAAATTAAAAACATTAAAAAAAATTTAATTAAAAGCTGGGAAAAAAATATAAACACAATAACGACAAAACCAACAACAACAACAACAACAACAACAACAAAACAGCAAAAAATAACAAAAACACCAAAACATACAACAACCATACCACCAAATCGAAAACAAAGCAAATAAAAAATATTAAACAAATAAAACAAAAACAAAAGTAAAGTCAGCAACAAACAAACAAATTTTTAAAACAAAAAAACCAAACAACCAACAACAAAAACAAAACACAAAAACAAACAAATCAGTAAATCAAGAAAAGACCAACAATGAAATAAAAGGTATACACATTCAGAAAAAGTCAGAAATCCATCGGATTTACAAAAAACAACCAACAAAACAAACCAAAGAAATAAAAAATTATAAATAAATATAATAACTAAAGCACTAACAAAAAAAATGGAACATTTCCTGTCAACCCGTTCCTCCTTTCTTTGATTTGATCCCAAAACTTGATAAAGTCACAAAAAAAAATTTAAATAATAAGAAAAGAAAACCTTTTCAGCAAATAGAAGGACGAAAAAGTGAAAAAAAGCAAAACCCCCAATTCAAATCTTTTTCTATAAAATTTTTCTACCGGATGAATCTCTCTCTCTTCTTCTCTCTCTCTCTCTTCTCTTGCTCTTCTTCCTCTCTCTCCGAAACTCCTTCTCTCCTCTCTCTTCTCCCTCTCCTCTCTCTCTTTCTCTCTTTGGAATCATTGGCGAAGCTACCAATTAAAAGCACCGTAAAAAAACCCTTAACTTAAAACTAAATATTAAATTTAACGGTATTTTCAGTATCTCCAGAGAGAATAAAACTATTTATATATATATAAATATATATATATATTAAATTATGTTCACCTATGTTAAATCTTATATAATAAATTAATTTATAAATATATAGTATAAATATTACATAAATAATATTTATTATATATAAATATATATGTTAATCTAAATAATTATATATATAATAAAAAATATATATATATATATATATATAAGTAAATATATATATTCCGTAAAAAACTTGTAGTTTAGGACAAATTTTTTTTGTTTGTATTTATGTTTTAATTTTTCAAATTAGATATTTTCCACTAAAAAAAAAAAAGTCGGAAGAACATTTTGGCTATTTTTTTAGGGACATTCTAATACGTTAGGATATTATTGTTTAGGTTATTTATAAGTGGTTTGTTAGTAGGTTAAGGCTTTGAAAAGATTAGTCAAAAGTTGTAATAGAGATGATATGGGATAAAATTTCTTACAAATTCATTAGAGGAACAAATTCAGTATTTAAATATTAAGCTAAAAAATGAAAAAAAAAATTAACCAAAAAAATGTAAAAAAAAATAATGCCAATTTTTTTTATTGGAAAAAAATAAAATTAAAAAATAGGACTGAGTTTGTAACATTATTATATATATAAACTATATATATATTATATTAATATAATATATATTATATATATATATATATAATTAATATAATTTTATATAATTATATTAATATAATATATATAATTTTTTATAATTTTTTATATATATATATAATTATATATATATATATAATTTATTTATAAATATTTGTCTTTTATATATTAAATATTAATATTTCAATAATTAATATATTATATTAATATATATTATTATATATTATTATAAATATATATATAATATATATATATATGAATATATAATATTTATATATAATTATAAATATTTATGAGAAAATGTTAACAATGTTTTAAAAATTATAAATTGGAGCCTAACTAACTTAATACCAGAATGTTTCTTGGATATAAAAAGTAGAAGCAATTTTAAAGGTAAGAATTGGAGTGTGAACATTTATTAAATGATGGGAACTCAGGTTATAGGGGAAAATTTTCGATTAAGAAAAAAAACAAAAAAACGGAATTTCGAGTTATTTCTTTAATTGGGGCCCAAATTTCTATATTAAGCTTTATTTGGCATTTTAATTTTAAATGGGAAATAAACCAAAAAAATATTATATTATTAATTATTTATATTATTATTTTATATTATTATTATTATTATTATTATTATATTATTATATTATTATATTATTATAATTATATTATTAATTATATTTTGTTTACTTATTATTATATTATATTTTTAATTATTTTTCATTTTTATTTTAATTTATTGTAATATTTTTGATATTATTATAGTTTTTTATATATAAAACTTTAAATATGGAATTTGATTTTTTTCTAAATCTTTTATTTTTTATTCCTGTTTATTCAGTAATTAATATTTTATAATTTATTGTGAAGTTCAATTTTTCATTAAAAAAAAACAAATTCCACCCACGGAACCCGCCGAGGCCATAGGCGAAGCTTTGGGGCCCCCACCCCGCTCTGCGGGACCTGGGGATGAATTATAGAAAGGGGCCGAAAGGCCCCCCAACCCCGGCATTCCCAAAAATATAAAACTAATATTTAAAATATCCAAAAATATCAATTTATTTATTTTTCAAGGGCGGTCTCTCCAAAAACTTTTACGACCAATGCAATCAAATTTAAAGTAAAATAAAATAGCAAAAGCCACGGCCTAAGCTTTTAACTCATTTTATAATAAAAAGGGGACTATGGTTGTTTTGAAGCCCACAAAAACAAAAACAAAAATTTATTATAATCAAATTCTTTTACTTTTTGTTAATAATAATAAAATAACATTGAAAAAATCAGCATTTCTAATTATTAATTTAACTCAAAATCATTGAAATACGTTAAAACCAATTTTTTTATTTTTGATTTTTCGTTTTCTGGATTTTCAACAATCTTCATAAAAAATAAGGGCCTTTGAGTGTTATTGTAAAAATAAAAAGCAAATTTTTACCCCCCCCCTTCCCAAAGATCCAAATTCAAAATTTAGTTTTTTCCCTCGAATTGAAATATAGGGAAAAAGTTTACTGAAACGGCTAACACGTAATAGTGTTAACAAAAATAGGAAAAAATCTTCTTCAAAGGTTAAAAAAAAAAAAAAAATAACCAAAATCCCTTAACCTTAAAAAGTATTCGCCAAAGTACCTAAAAAAACCGATGCGGAATTGTTGCAGAAGATAGTCTAGAGAAACTATCGTTCAAGGCGCAATTTATTGTTATGATCGGGCTTATTCCAGCGCAAAAAAATTCGTTAGTTCGGACAAATACCCACTATATTATATTATATAATAACTTACAGGAGGGTGGATCGACGTTCGTTTCCGTGTTCGTTGTTTCGAATTATTCTTTATTCACAGTTCGCGTTCGTTCGTTGGTCCGTTTTGTTCGTATTCTAATCCGCTTTTCCCTTCTTTTCCTCGTGGTTTAAGTGTTGCTTTACGTATTCTTATATTATCGCGTTTTTCGTTTCGTGTTTCGCGGTTTCGTGTCACTTTCTGTTTTACGTTTTCTGTTTTTATTCCGCGTTCGCGCTTCGTGTCTCGGCTTCGTTTCGCGTTCGCTTCCCAATGGGTCTTCCACTTTGAAACCGTTGTGTTTTTAAATAAAATTAAAAAAATTTCTATTAATATTTTAATTTAATTAATTAAAAAAAATTAGCTAATTTATTAAAAAAACAATAATTTTAATTCCCTTTATACCTTGGAACTTATAATATTGCCATTACAATTTTCTTCTTCGGCGGGCACTGTTTGCTAATCTGGCAAAAACATATATGACCTCTGTCCTGACGGGTAGATTGGGGCAAAATCCCACAAAAAAAAGAATTTCCCAAAAGTTTTTCCTTCGAGATCAACATTGAAAAAACTCTGTTGTGGATTGTCCAAAAGACCTTATTCCCCACCAACTGATTAGAACGCTAAATCCGTACGACCCATAGTTTACCCCCAAAAAGGCCATTTCCTAAAAAACCCGAATATATATATAGTATATATATATAAGATTATTTATATATAATAATTATATTATATAAATTATTAAATATTTATAAAATATATTATATACACTAAATTATAATAAATAGCTATAATAAAAATATATAATATATAATAATAAATGAAATAAAAAAAAATTTGGAAAAAAGAGAAAGAGGTGAGGAATGTGGGGTAAAGGAAAAATAATATGCGAAAATTAGTTACCCATAAGCAAATTTGTGAGAAAAACTTTGTCAAACTTGTGTCCGGCCAAAAAGTACGCGATCGATGCCAGAAAAACTAAAAACTCTTCCAGAGTAACCGTCTTTCCCCGATGACAGAAAAAAATAAGCCTAAAATTTATATATAATATATAATATATTATTATATATTATAATATATAATATAATATAAATAATACTATATAATATTTATATATATATTATATATTAATAATAATATAATAATATATAATAAATTATATATTTTTTAAAATTATTATAATAATATATTAAATATATATAAATATATATATTATAATATATTATAATAAATAATATATAAATTAATAAATATATATTATAATAATATAATATTATATAAATATATAGATATTAATAATATTATTATATTTAATATATATAAAAAATATAAAATATATATATATATATTTATATATATAGTATATATATTATTATATTAATATATAATAATATATATAAATATATATAATATTATTATATAATAATATATATAATATATATTATAATATTATATATAATATATATAATATAATATAATAAATATATATAATTATCTTTATTATTATATATTATATTATATATATTAAATATAAAATATAATATTATTATATATATATATATATATATATATATAATCATAATATATATATATTATATATATATATAATATTTAAATAATTACAGGTAATATATAATATATATTATAAATATATATAATAATATAAATATATAATAATAATACAAATAAATATAATATATATATTATAAATATTATATATAATATAATAATAATTATATATATATATATATAATATATATAAATTTATTATTATTATATATATTATATATATATAATAATATTATAATATATATAAAAAATATAATTATATAAATTATATATATATTATATTATATATTATAAATTGATAATATTATATATTATAAAATTATTTACACGGCAGGGAAATGTGTTCGCACTTGCCATAAAAAAAAAAACTTTTAAAAAAAACATTTTAAATTTAATTTTTTACTAAAAAACTTATGCTTTTAAAATAAATAAACAAAAAACAAAAAAAATTTAACATAAAAGAAAAAAAAGAGAAAATTACTATAAAAAAAAACCTGGATTAGAAATTTCCAAAAATAAGAAAATTATACAAGCGCAGGAAAGTAATGTTAAGCAAACTCCATTATAACTTGTAAACATTTTAAAAAATTATGTTTCGACTTATGCTTTAAAAAGATTTGCCGGTAGCAAAAAATTTAGGGCATTTATCAAAGTGAAAAGTACTAATAAAAAAACCGTTATTTTTGAAAGATTAACTCTTCAATTCCAGATTTTAAAAAAAGTTTTTCAGTTCAAAAGATTCAAGAATAGGAGAGTTGTCAAGTTGAAAATCCCTCCACTCCAAGGATTAATAATCCATACAAGAGCAAACAACGATTAAAACTTTAAGCAAAAAAGCTGCAAACTTGAATTTTCCATTCAACAAAATTTCGCCGCTAAAAAACGAAGAGTCTTGAGGCCAAATCGAAAAACCGCCACTGAAAAGCTTTGCGACTTGCAATTCCGCCTTACAAAAAGAGTAAATCTTCAAACAGAAGGAAACTGTTTATTTTACTTTTATTTTACTTATTTCAATTATTTTAAAACTTAATGGGAATAAAAAAAAAACCATTTCATTTCAAAAAACTATGTAATTTCTTAAAATTAACCCAGAAACCTCTTATAATAGGGCTGCTCCACTAAAAAAAGGAAACCAACCCCAATCAGCCAAAAGTTTTTAACCCAATTTAAATTGGTTAAACCCTTGAGTAGAACACCCAAGGGAAAACTCAAAACAAATGCCTTCTGATTACAAAGAAAAAAAAAAAAAAAAAAAAAAATTAAAGAAAAGAAAAAACTAAAAATAATACTAAAAAAATTCCATTCAAAAACACTTCAAGAAAAATGGACAAAGGCAAAAACCCGAAAAACATATCATTACGAACTCAATTTTCATTTTTAATTAAATTGGATTTAATGGTTCTTTTCAATCTTTCAACCAACTATTCCCCCAACATTCAGATTCATCCGCTTACATAACAAATAGGCCAAACTTCCTTTTCGTATGGATTCCCTTTCATTCATTTCCAATTTGGATTATGTCAAAAGAAAAACTCATTTTTTGAATTCCACTTACCGGGAAACCTCGGGATTCCTTCGAATTTTCTAAAAATGGTCTTGTGAACCTCTTCCCTTATGTATTGAAAGAAATTTTTCCAATTAAAGGTTTCAGTTAAAGCAATTTCGCCTCTACATATGAAACTTCCTTTACGGTATGGACGGTATGAATTTTCTATTTCATCCATTTTAAAGTTTGATTTTTTAATCAGAAATTTCAAATTTTGAAATTTCCACTACGAACTTTTATTTGCCTTCGAATTTTCTTAAAAAAAAATTGTTCTTGACCGCTCCCTTTTATGTATGGGAATTGAAAATTTTCAAAAAAATTAAAGGACCTAAATGTCCAAAAAGCAATTTCGCCTTTTACAATCTAATTAATTGTTTATCATTCTTTTCATCAAAATTTAAAGTTTGGATTATGGGCCAAGGAAAAAAATTTCATTTTTTGAAAATTCCACTTACAACTTTTGATTTCCTTTGCTAGTTTTGTTCAGTTTGTCTCTTGAAAACCTCTCCCTTTTATGTTATGAAAAAATTTTTCAAAATTAAAAAAGAAAAACCCTAGAAAAACTTTCAAAGCCAAAACTTCGTCTCTTTACCCATATGTTCAAGCAATGGGGGGTTTCTTCTCGTTAACTAAAAACCAACGTTGAAAAACCTACGTGCGCCAATGGTCCAAATCATGGAACGTTAGAAAAAACGTCTTATACTGGAACCTTTCCTTTGTTTAAAATTGGTTCGGATCAAATGTGGCCTATTTAAAAAAACTTGAATAATTTCCCAAATTGTTCATATAAAATAATTATTTATGTATTTAAAAAACATTTTTTGTACCTTATTATGATTTTTAAATGTTTGTATGTTTTTTTATATCTAAAGGATATAAATATAACCAAAATATGCTTGTGTTTAAAATTTAAATGTTTATTTTTCTGTAAAATTTATTAAAACATTTATTTGTATATATTGTCTGAAAAAATATTTGTATATATTTTAGATCTTCGGAATACCAAGTTATAACTTTCGTATTTTGAATTATTCTTCAAATTTTCAATGTAATATATTTTGCCTTGTCCAACATTGCACTGTAACATTTCGAAACATATAATTTTTAAAATTGCTTGGCATTGAAAAACTAACTATTAATTTTATTATTTTAATTATTATTTCTTGTATTTAAATTATTATAAAAACATACTTTTCTCAAATTGTTTCAATGCAGTAACTAAAATATCGCTTTAGATAGCTTATAAACTTTGTAAAACATTTTTTTTAATTATGTTCTAACTTATTTGCTTAAAAAGAATTGCGCGAGCAAAAAAAGTTTAGCATTTTAAGTCAAAAGTGAAATTAAACTATATTAAAAAAAAAAACCTTCATTTGAGATACTCTTCCAGTTGCCCAGGATAAAAGGTCTATTATGTTTACTCATCTTTAAAACAAGAACTCAAAAAAGGGATAAATCTCACTTTCAAGATTACTCTCTTCAAGGGAAAATCCTCCCGGCCAAGAAGGAAAAAAACCTCAAGGAAAAAAGCTGCGGGACTGGGAATTTCGATCACAAAAAAATTTCCCCGCTAAAACGAGAAGTTCTGAGCCAAGTTCGAAAAAAAAAAAAAAAAAACCGCACTGGAAAAAAAAGCTTGCGACTTTGGCCAAAATTTCCTGCTACCAAAAAAAGAGTATTCTCCAACCAGGAAGGGGACCTTTTTTTACCCTGAACAATCATTGAAAATCTTTCTTATTTGCACAACAACTAAAATATTCAATCCAAAAATACAAAAGTTATATTTTCTAAATTTACCAAAAAAAACCCATTTCTTATAATAGGTGCTTACCTTTAGAAAGAAAGTAACCAACTAGCAAGGAAAACATCCCTATATTATTAATTCGTATCCATGTGGCAAAATTTTCCATAAAGTGGCAAAATCTATAATAAATTATATATTATAAAACATTATATTTATTATATAGTATAAATATAAATATATTTAGGCTTAGGCAGGGGTCAACTTTTAAGGGTAAAAAATCTTGGCGGAAAAAAAAAAAATTATAATTCTTAATAATCTGTTGCCAGGACACCGTTTTTAAAAGAATTTAGTGTACGGAAAAAAAAAATATTAAAAAAAAAAAAATTACAATCAATACGTTAAAACATTTAATTTATTAACCCGAGTTTCTAGCGATTATTAAGTCGGATAATTTATTTTCTTAAAGTTTTAAATGTT
>JABUQX010005505.1:0-5000 GCA_015478945.1 Trachelipus rathkii | reverse complement strand
TAATAATGATTAATTATATATAAAAAAGAAATCATCCTATTTCGTTTCTAAATCAATAATAATAATCAAAATACAATAATTTAATAATAAATAATAATTAATAAAATTAATAAATAAATAATAATTTAATTTTAATAATAATAATAAATATTTTATTAATAGCCATGATTGATTTTTAAATATAATTAGTAAATAATGATTAAATGATTAATATCAAATAAATAATTAGTCCAATAATAATTATTTATAAATTAATAATCGTGAATTATATTATCATTACTTAATAATTAATAAATTAATAATATAAAATTATAAATAATAATAATAATAAGTAATAATGATACAATGTTGAGATTTTGTTAGCACAAATAAATCTATAAAAATAAAAATAAATCAATAAATAATAATTATATAATACATAATAATAAAAATAATAAATAAATAATAACTTTAATCTAAGAATAAAGAATTAATATCCACTACTGAGGAAAACTATACAGAAACAAATAGTCTTAATTACAGGAGTAATAATAAATTAATAATAACTACATTACAATATTTAGATATTTATATTTACTAATGATTTCAAAATTAAATTCAGAAATTAAGCAAAAATTAAAATGATAAATTAATAAATTTAAACATAATAAATAATAATAATTAATTAATTAATAATAATAAATAATAATAATAATAAATTTTCAAAACATAAAATTAAAATTAATAATAATAGAAATGAATAAATTACAAAATAAAAATATGACATAAAGCAGCAAAACACATTTCATTATTTGCCAATAGTTAAAACCTTAATAAAATCCACGGTCTCAAGATAAACCAAAGATTTCTTTTTTTTTATCCTATCATAACACATTAAAACTCCTGTAAAATGTTATTTTTGAGAAAAAAAACTAAAAAATAACAGAATAATAGGCAATTAATATAAATTTTAAAAAGAATAATAAAAAAAATTGTGTATTTCTGGAATTCGCAAATGTTATTTTAACGAAAGCTCCAAATCCAAAAAACAATTTCTATATATAGAATATATATATATAATAATTTAAAATATATAATATATAATAATATATTAAGTAAACCTTATTTATTTATGTCATAATTATACATAATATATATAGCTAATATATATATATAGTATATATATATAATAATAATACTCATTATTATATTATATAGGGAAAAAAATCCTCTATTTCAGGGAACTCATTTCCCCCATCTCTTTTTCTATCTCCCTAACGTTCCTGAAAAACTAAATTTTAAAAAATCTGAATTACTTTTAAATTAAAATTAATAAAATGCAAAATTTTATAATAATGATAAGTTATTGATTATATTACTGTAGGTAATATAGACAATAATAACATTTCCTTATATCTCTTAATATATAAATTAAATAATATATATATATATTTATATATATTATATATATAATATATATATAATATAATTATTAATATTAATAACATATAAATAATAATATATATATATAATTAATTAATTAAATATAATATATATAATATATATATAATATATATATAATATAATATTATATATATAAAATATAATATAATTATATAGGTTCTCTAAAAAAGTTAGAATTCATATTACCTTTAAAAATATAATTTTGGCAGAGAGAAAAAAAAAATTTTACCTTAAAACAAAATATACTTCTAAGAATTTTTTTTAAAAACAATTCTGTTTAAACAAATTTTTATTTTTTTTTATTAAGAAATAAAAAAGAGAAAAATTTTTTTCCAAATTATTGTAAAAAAAATTAAATTTTTAAACATGTTAATTGATATTAAAGTCTTTATTCTAATCTTCGAAAAACAATTTTAACTGTAAAAGATAAAACGTCAATGACAAATTATATTTTAAATCTATTCACGAAAGAATTTTGTGTAAAAAAATTCTATTTTATTCCCTTTAACCTTGATAAAGACAATTTCTAAATTTCTGTAATTTAAAAAAAACATTATTTTAAATTTCGTAATTAAAAATTTCTGAATTTTCTGGGTAAAAACTTAAAAACATTTCTGGTTAATTCTGTAATTTAAACAAATAATTGGTTTCATTTCTACATATTGTATTTAAAAGTCGATCAGGACAAGAGGTAACTATAAAAAAATTATTCAGGTGCAATTCCTGGATAGTTTAAACAACCATTTCTGTAATTTCGGGATAAGTTTTTAAAAACATTTTTCTGAAAATTTCTGGTTTTAATTTTTTCAAAAACCATTTTTTTTTTTTTCTGGGGAATTAAAAAAAACATTTTCTGTTATAGGTTTTATATAAGTATTAAAACAACTTTTAAAATTTCTGAAAATTTTAAAAACATTTTATGTAAATTCTGTAACAAGGTTAAAAAAAGAATAATAAAGATTTTAAATTTTTAAAAAACATTTTGCAAATTTAAAATTTTTAGAATTTAAAAAAACATTTATGCATCGTGCTGTAAGTTTAAAAAAAAAAAAAAACCAATTTCTGTAAAATCAAGTGAAAAGTTACTTAAAAAAAACACTTCAAGGGGTTATTTTCTGTTAAAGGGTTTTAAAAAACATTTCTGTAATTTTTGTAAATATTAAGGGAACTAATTTTCTTTTCTGAAAGTTTAAAAAAACTATTTCTGTAAATCTCTGTAAATTTTAAAAAAACATTTCTATATCTATATCTTACGAACTAGCGAGCTCATCTTCGGTATATCTGTATATCGTATCTCACACACAAACAACCCCATCTCTGGAATTTTCGGGTTTACAAGTACTTTTAAAAAACCATTTCTCGTAATTTCTGGGGAAAGCTTTTAAAAAACAATTTCTGGTTAAATTCTGGTTAAAGTTTAAAAAAACATTTTTTCTGTTTTTTATTATGAAGTTTTGATAACATCTTCGAACACACCTATTTTAGAGATGTTCGAAATTTATATTGGATTTTACATTTGTCTTGGAAAAAACAACCCAAAAGATATTAAAACCCTTAAAAAAACCTAAAAACCTATTCCTAAATTCTTTAGATATTATAAAGAAGTAATCAGAACTAAAATAATAATTCTTGTTCTTTCAGAAATTTCAAGCCCCAAGATGACGCCTTCTCTGTAGCCGTTGGTGGTCTGTACACTGCTCTCAGGAATTAATCATTCTATGTTATTTCATAATTTTCAAAAAATATGCTTTAAGTTGATTGTTATTGGTTTATTCGGGGGATTCATGTTATATTTTACGTTAAATTATAAAATTAATTATAATGATATTAAATATAATATATATAATTATAAATATATATATTAATAATATATATATATATATTAAATTATATTATATATTAGTATATAATATAATATATAATAATAAATAATATATATATATATATGAATATATCCAAGTGAAATAATTATACACTAATATATATATATATTAGGGTATGCCGAGGCACCGGAATTTTGGCGTTACCCGCCACCCGCCCTCCAAAAACCAACACCGATAACATTTTAAAAAAATAATTGCCAACCGCGAAGCGCGAGAACACACAGTGACCGACACACTTAGTCACACGCAACCCGGCTCATCTGCAACCCGCAAAACCACCACCCAACTCGCCACCACAAGCGCCATCTCGAAACTACTTATCTCATCTACAGCACACTTCGCCACCTCCCTCGCCCCAACTTTCAAACGCCTATATCATAATACACTCACACAATCTATATCCGCACACTCTCAATCTCACTACACATACCCATCAAAACCCGACAACACTATCACCTCTATACATAGCTATACTTATATATTAGCTATATCATATAATTTTAAAATATTATCATGAACATATAATAATTATAAATTAAAGATATCAATAATAAATATAATATATAACACAATGATTAATATGTAATGATTTTTGAAGGGTATAAATACAACATATATACAATAAAAAATTATAAATAAAACTATATATATTTAATGATAATACTTATATATATTTAATAAAGATAAAATATTATTATATAATATATAATATATAGTCATAATTAATATATATAATTATTCTCAATTTAAAAGCAGTGGTGTATGATTAATATAATGATGGTGAAAATTTCATGAAGATCGATTGGTAATAATATTTTTTTTAAAGTTGTCTCGTTAAAAAAACATCAGGCAAAATTATCGAGTTATTACCAAAAAAATGATTTAAAAATATTACAAAAAGATGTTTCTCAGGCAATACCAAAATCTTCACAAACTACAACTTAAATAGATCAATTAATAAAAAAATTGTTTTCCCAAAAGTAACCATAATTAAAGCATGTTTAGGTGTACCATGCATACTTACCTTTAACTTGGCCACCCCAGGGCCAAAAAAAATAAAGCAACAATCTTACAGCAGCAATCTTCACGCATACCTGCTACCCACTGGGAAAACTATTTCACTTTTACAGATTAGTCAAAAAAACCATAGATAAGCTTATAAACACTTTATATGAACAAGTTCAAAACATATCAAAGAAAATGTAATCTGTGAACAAAAAACGTAAGTGTTCCAGGAAAAATTCATTTGAATATTTCATTTATTCGTTTAAAAAATTTCCAACCATTTTATTTTTGTTTTGGTTCAAAAGTAGATAATATTTAATGAGAAAAAAAGGCACAAATTTTGAAATTCGGGAAAAATTTAACCAAAAATCAATAATAGATCTTTAAATTATTTAAATCTAAATTTTCCCCAAAACACCAAAAACCCCCTCCTTTAATAAAAATTTTTCGGTAAACTTCAAACCCCAAAAACCCCTCCTTTAATAAAAATCCGTAAAATTCCGAAAAAAAAAAAACCCCAACCTCTCCTCTTGATGAAATCGAAAATTACCAAAAAAACCAAATACCTCCCTAATAAAAATTCTAATTCAAAAATCCAAAACCCCTCTCTCAATTTTTAAAAAAAATCGGAAATGACCCAAAACCCAAAACCCCCTTCTATCACATAAA
>JABUQX010005504.1:20000-33095 GCA_015478945.1 Trachelipus rathkii | reverse complement strand
TTAGCGTTTCATCCACTCGTTGGAAACTTTAGATTTTCACGGGTGACTTATTCGTTATCCGGCCATGTTGAGTACTGTTCAGAATGTGGTGGACTCTTTACATTCTGTAAGATTAGTCATATAACTCGCGCATGGTTATCACTTGTGTCGGACAGGGTCCTTCCGTTGTACCTCAAGTCTGGGAACTTTCCTTCTTAATGTTAGCTTTTCACTCTCGCACGACGTTACCACTTGTTCGACAGGATCCTCATTCCCTGCACCAGAAATATTTCCTATTATAGATCGAGACCTGCCCGGTTCCGCGGGCGATCCAGTCTGCGAGCCCGACTCGGGTGATGTCGACATCGATCGCTTCAGCTTCCACCGTTTCGGATCGTGTGGGCTATCGCGAACAGCCGGTCCCGCAGGATCCGGAATCGATCGATGAGGGCATACTTCTCTTGACAGATCGACGCACTGTCGCAACCATGTCCCTTACACATTTCCCAGCCAATCCAGTTAATCTTACGTGCTGACTACCGCACTCATTGCTCTATCTGAACATTGATTCTTTCACTTTTACTCTTACACAACGCGACTTAACGACTTGTATTCGTTTTGACCGCATGCTAAAGCACATTCTAGTTGTCGTACATCAACGTGTTAGCATACATCTTCGTCTTCATTCAGCTCTCTGTTTTCATGTGTCGGTAGTATCTAGGAAGTACATCTTCTATTCGCTGATTTTAATTTTTAAGACCGACCTTTGTTATGCAGCATCCGCTCTTTTTGGACCCTCTCTCCATTATTGCTAGATTGACTACTGTAATTGTATTATATGGTAAGTCTCTTTCTGCTTAGGGAGTTGCTGTAGTTTTATACAGTCATAGCCTTGTGGCCCTCTTACCCATTTAGCAGGTATGTCTAGCTTTTTGCCTATTCAAAATTATTGGTAATTTTCATTAACTATTTTTCTTCTCCTTTTTCGAGGGGTCTTCTTTATTAGTCGTAGACGATAAGTTCTTGTTACGTGCGAGGAGGTAGTTCTCTGCCTCTTGTGCTATAATATCAAGTTTGCTAATTTTCTTTTCTCTCAAGAAAGTCGCAAGTTCTTTGGCACTGTGTTTAAGAAGCTGTCGGTCACTATTAGATTTATGATGGTAAAATCTTTATTGATTTCCGAAAGTTCTGTCCACTTTATCACAGAATTCTTTAATCTATCAATAAACTGTATTATCTGTCTTTTGATATTATGCTTTTGCACTCCTGAATTTCAACCTATAGCCGTCTTCTGTTAGGTGTAGCATAATAAAAGAGCATTTTTCAACTTATAATAATCCTATGAGTCCTCCTTTGGGATACGGGAAACGCTACAAGAGCCTTTCCTGCCTATAGAGGGCTGAGGTTGGAGGCCCAGTTTCCTCAATCCCAATCATTTATCTCAGCAAACCTTTTGAATCGTTCGAAATAACAATCTATCTCGTCTCTATTATCGGTGAAATGAGGAAGTTTAGGTACCCTCGCTTTGACATCATTATTATTATTCGTAATTTGATGTTGAGTAGAGTTGCCAGTTTGTAATTCGATTCTTCTGAGCTCCAGCTCATGCTCTCTCTGTGCCGCTGCTCTTGCAGTTTCTCTCTCCGCTGCTTCTCTTTCTCTGGCAGCTTCTCTTTCTGCTATTTCTTTAGCAGCTTCTCTCTCTCTTCTTTTATAAACTCTCTGACTTCTTTTCCTTTCAATCCAAGTTCTTGAGCAATTTTTGCCAGCGAATCGTAACCAATATTTCAGAAGAAATCTTAACAGGCCACAATTGATTCTTCACTTCTCTTATCAGAGTATCTTACTTCAAGGCAGTGGCCGCATATGTCTTTTCCTCTTTCAGAAACTCTTCCGGACACAGGCCCCCAATTAATTGTCACAAGACGGGATTTCAATCAGTAAATAAGCATGACAAACCACGAAATTCTTTTTATTCAAAACATAAAATAAAATAGATCCGCCCCCCCCCCCCCCCCCAATTGGCCTAGGGTCATTCCACTTCACAATTCATCTCAGATACAAAGTATATATAAATATTCACTAAGGTTTTTACCCCAAGGCACATCTATATCAATAACGTAGACTCAATGGACAATCAGTGTATCCTCACTTGTAATTCCAAGTTTCAATTTTTTTCTAGGTTTGTTTCTGAAGATTTAGGATTGTGCAGCCACTCCAATATCTTCTGATGACTTTAGATTGAGTTCAGATATAGTCTTCTCCATGTGATTACAGGAATAATTCCAATATATATTCTTCACAAGTGAATTAAAATTCCTTCCCAAAATAGTTAACTCTTCTCAAGTCGTTACGAATTCTTCTAAAGCAGTTTTCCTTAATGTGAACGACTGTCACTTCAAAACCACTCTCTAATATAATGTTTCTTTCAAAATAGTAGTATCCAAGTTGAATAGACATCCAACAGACACGAAGTCTTTTGATATTAGCAACTCCAGACTAGTTCGCTGGGGTGCCTCCTTCTTCTGCCACCTCTGTTCTTGAATTCATCTGTCCACCTCTGTGTTTCCTACTCAAATAAATCTCCCTCACTTTAAAGCCCGGGTCTGTGCTCATCTGCTTAATGTGAGTAGTTTAATTTTGTTATTTTAAAACCCCTCCTTGAATAGGGCTTTGCCCGTGAGCGGTGGTTGATAACCTTAAAAAAAAAAAAATAAAAAAAAATAAAATTCGTAAAGAGAATTCAACACACGACGAAATTCTTTAAAGTGTATTTCGAACGAGAGATAGAACCCGCGTGGGAACTAATTAACTTATATTTATATTCTTTTGCAGTATCTAAAATGTTAAGGTGGGAAGTTACCTCAGGCACCTTTTTCTCAAGAAATTATTTTACTCAGGAAAAAGGGAAATCTTCATATAAATAATCCAATAAAATTGTTCTTAAATTAATTAATTTTCGCAAAATAATAATATTTCCAAATAATAAAATCTATCCGCTCTTCTTCGCGGAGCTCAGAATCTTGGCCTGACAATCCGAATAATATAACACACACAACACACCACACAACAATATAGTATATAATATATATTAAATTTATTTTATATAACATATAAATATTTCATTATATTTTTTTTTTTTTTTTTTTTTTTTTAGTTTATTTATATTATATTATATTTATAATATTATATTATTATTAGGCAAAAACGGGACATTGGGATAATTTAGGCATGTATCTAAAAAACTTAACAGCTACAGTAAAATAAATAACATTTTTGAATTCAGAAAGCAATTTCATGGGTGAAGCTTAAAAATATTTAGTTTTATTCTAACTATTTATTAATAACACCTTAATATTAGTATCATCTTAGGTCTTGGCAGCTTACGCTCTGAGTAAGCTTCGTTCTGCGTAGAAGGAGGCAAGAGTTTTTGTGCCAAAAATTGTTTTTTTATCATGCTCTTAAGAAATGTTAATTGATATATATTATATATATTATATAGATATTATATATATATATATATTATATTTTTATATAGTATATATATGTATATATTAATATATATTATATATATTATATATATATATATATATTATATATATATATATATATAATAGGGTGAGTAGTATAGTGAGGGTATATGTATATTTTCTATAGCGGGCTTCGAGCTGAGTGGGGACAGAGGGGACGAGATCCCCGTCGGTCCCCGGTAGGCGAGAAACCCCGACTCGTTCCATCTTTGTGGTTTATCCTGGGGTATCGTTTAGTTTAAAAAAATCAACTTGGAGACTCTGTCCGTCCTTCGAAACTACTCAAAACGATAATTATCACTTACAGTTTAGTGCAACATCTTTAAGAATTTAAAAATTTTTTAAAAGCGTTATTGTTTTTAATTTCATCCATAAAAATGTCTCCTGATTAAAAAATATTTGATTTACTTCTTCCTGTAGCTGTTTTGGTTTTTAGTTACATGCATGTTGTTTCTTGAGGATAAACTCAGTTTTTTTAGTTTTCACCATGAATGTGCTGCGTTGAACTTCAAAAGGGATGGGGTGTATTAGTGCCTGTGAGCTTATGTGTTTGTTGAGACGTACGATGATGTTGCTTGCTGGAGTCTGGCAATATATATATATATATTAAATTATATATATCTTATATATATATATTATATTTAGTACTATATATATATATAATATATATACTATATATAATATATATAATAAATAACTCTTGAGTGAAGTCTTACTTACGGATTAGATTTCCGGGCCTCGCGAGCGGTATGCCAGCGTGTTACATCACCACGACGAATTATAGCTCGCCGATCTAGAGGGTCCTCCTGAACATGGGTCCGTGTTACCTGGTTGACCCGGGGAGTGCGAGAGGGCGGGGGATTGGTGAGCTTGAGTTATCGTCCTGACAGAGGCGGTCCTTTTTAGGCTGATAGGAGCACTGCTTTTGAGGTTTTAAGTGCCGCGGTATCGTTTTGTAGCGTTGTCGTGGTTGAGTGGTAGACGACGCTTGGATGACCATTGCCGAGGGCCGTGATGGCTGATGCCTGGGGTAAGTGAAGAGTTCACTCAAGAGTTACTTTTATCTTTATATATATATATATATATATATATATTTATAATATATATATAATATTATATAATTATATATATTATATATAATTATATATATATATGATATTTTTATATTGTGGCGCGAGAGCATCCAGAAAGAACTGAGTGTATCTAAGAAAGTATTATCGAGCTAGCAGGAAAGTTAATACATTGTTGAAGTTCAACGGAGCGAATTTGCCATGGTGTGAGAAGCTAAAAAAAGATGAGTTAGCCTCAAGGAAAACAAATGCATGTAGACGTAGAAAAACATAAGAACGCTACAGGTGAAAATAAATGATATTGGTTTTGGAATCAGGGAGACATTTGTATGGATGAAATCTAAAAAAAATAACGCTTTTTTAAAAAATTTTTTAAATTCTTAAAAATTGTTCCAAGGAGAAATCGCAAACTACTGCATATAAGAAGTTGAAGAGTGAGCGACAGTGCGCAAGAGTTGATTTTTTTTTTAACTAACGATACGCCCAGGATAAGACCGCAAAGGATTGGAACGAGTCGGGGGTTCTGCCGGCCTACCGGGACGACGGGGGGACGTGTCGTCCCCTGCGTGTCCAACGATCAGGCTCACGGCCGCCCATGAAGGGAAAAAATTACGTTAATATATAGTATATGTATATATGATATATATATATATTTATATATGATATATATACTAGTATATATTTATAGGTATATATATATATATATAGTAATATAGTTATCTTTATGATAGTATATATACATGGTATAAATTTCGATAATATAGAATATAGTATAGTATATTATATTTCAAGTAAGACAGTTTATCTTAAGAGGCATGGGGATAAAAAAACAATTTTTTGGCGAATATTGGCGCTGGCGTTCTACTGAGGGAACGGAAGCGTTACTCGAGGTGAAGCTGCCAGACCTGAGATGATACTAATATTAAAGGGTGTTATTAATAGAGTATTAGAGATAAAATAAATATTTTTAAGGTTTATATGAAGATGCCTTTCTGAATTCAAAAATGTATTTTTTTACTGTAGCTGTATAGTTTTAGTAGAGTGTGGTGAATACATGTATGTTGTTTTATTGGAGTTTTTGACCTATATATATTAATATATATTATATATATATATAATATATATATATATATTATTTTTATATATTATTATTATATATATATATATATAATATATATGTGTGTGTGTGTTGTGTGTGTTTTATACTATTCGGATTGTCAGGGTCAAGATCTGAGCTCCGCGAAGAAGAGCGGATAGATTTTATTATTTGGCAATATTAATTATTTTGCGAAATTAAATTAATTTAAGAACAAATTTTATTTGGAATTATTTTATTGAAGAAATTTCTTTTTCTGAGATTAAAATAATTCCGTGGGGAAAAAGGTGCCTGAGGTAACATTCCACCTTAACATTTTTACATACTGCAACGAATATTAAATATAGTTAATTGTTCCACGCGGGTTCTATTCTCGTTCGAAATAACTTTGAAAGATTTCGTTGTGTTGAAAGTTCTCTTTTAAGATTTTTTTATTTTTTATTATTTTTTTTTTTAAGTTATCACACCGCTCACGGGCAAAAGCCCTTATTCAAGGAGGGAGTGTTAAAATTAACAAAATTAAATAAATCAAAATACGCAGATGAGCACACGCGGGCTTTAATGTGAGGGAGATTAAATTCGGAAGGAAACATATAAGATGTGAAGAGATTTCCACAGAACAGAGAGTGGCAGGAAAGAAGGAGGCACCCCAGCGAACTAGTCTGGAGTTTGCATAATATCAAAGACTTCGACTGTCTGTTGGATTCTATTCACTTGGATACACTATTTGAGAACATTAATTTTAGAGAGTGTTTGAAGTGACTAGCGTTCACTTAAGGAAAATGCTTTAGAGGAATTACGTTTTACGACTTGAGAGAACTATATTGGGAGGATTTTAAATCACTTGTGAGAATTATATTGGAAGTTACTGTAAATCACTGGAGCAGATTATATTTCTGAAATCAGTCTAAAGTCATCAGAGATATTGAGAGTCGGCTGCAATTCTATTTCAGAACAATACGCTAAAAAAATGACTTGTAGATACAAGATGAGGAACTACTGATGTCCTTGAGTCTACTTATGATATAGATGTGATTTGGGAGTTAAAAACACTATTGAAATATTTATAATACTTTTGTATCTGAGATTGAAATCTGTTTGAAGTGAATTGCACCCTAGGCAATTGGATCTATTTTATTTTATGTTGAATAAAAAGAATTTCGTGGTTTGTCATGCTTATTTACTGATTGAAATCCCGTCTTGTGGGAGCAATTCATGGGGGCCTGTGTTCACGGAAAGTTTCTGAAAGAGGAAAAGAATATGCGGCCACTGCCTGAGTGAAATATAACCTGAAGAGAAGTTGAAGATATCAATCTGTTGGCACTGTGTTAAGATTTCTTCTGAAATATTGGTACAATTCGCTGGCAAAAATTGCACAAGAACTTGGATGGAAAGGAAAGAATGTCAGACAGAGTTTATAAAGAGAGAGGAGAAGCGCTAAGGAAATAGCAGAAAGAGTAGCTGCCCAGGGCGGGCCGAGAAAGAGAGCACGAGTAGAGGAGAGAGAAACTGCCAAGAGCAGGGCACAAGTAAGAATGAGCTGAGCTCAGAGAATCGAATTACAAACTCAAACTCTACTCAACCATCAAATTACGAATAAATAATAATTGCATAGTCAAAGCAGAGGCGTACCCCTAACTTCCTCATTTTACACGATAATAGAGACGAGGGAGATAGTGTTGTATTTCGACCCCGATGTTCCAAAAGGATTTGCTGAATAAATGATTGGAGATGAGGGAACACGGGCCTCCACCTCAGCCCTCTATAGGCAGGAAAGGCTCTTGTAGCGTTTCCCGTATCCCAAGGAGGACTCATAGGATTATTATAAGTTGAAAAATGCTCTTTTATTATGCTAACCTAAACAGAAAGAACGGCTATAGTTGAAATTCAGGGAGTTGCAAAAGCATCATATCAAAAGACAGATAAATACGTTTATTGATTAGATTAAAGAAATTCTGTGATAAAAGTGGAGAACAGAACTTTCGAAATCAATAAAGATTTACCTCATAAATCAATATTTGACCGAACAGATCTTAAAACGTTGCCCAAAGAACTTCGCGACTTCTTTGAGAGAAAAGAAATTAAGCAAACTTGATATTATAGCACAAGAAGCAGAGAACTACCTCCTCGCACTCGCACGTAACAAGAACTTATCGTCTACGACTAATAAAGAAGACCCCTCGAAGAAGGAGAAGAGTTTTTGAGGAATTGAAAATTACCATATTTTGAAAGGCAAAAAAGCTAGACCCAACCTGCTTTAAATGTGGTAAGAAGGGGCACAAGGCTATTGACTGTAAAAACTACAACCCTACAGAAAAGATTACCAATATAAGAATTACAGTAGTCAATCTAAGCAATAAATTGGAGAGAGGGTGTACCAAAAAGACGCGGATGCTGCCATACAAAGCGGCTCTTAAAATTAACACAGCGAAATAAGATCTGTACCCTTGATACTAACCGACACATGAAATCAAGAGCTGATGAAGCGAAGATGTCTATGAAACAGTTGATGTAGACAACAGAATTGCTTTAGCATGCATGCGGCAAAACGATACAAGTCGTTAGGGAGAGTCGCGTGTGTGAAGAGTAAAGTGAAATAACTCATGTTCAGAAAGCAATTGATGTTGCGTAAGTCCAGCAGTAAGCATTAACGGGAATTGCTGCGGGAATGTGTTAAGGGAATGGTTGCGACAGCGTTCATCGTCAAGAAGAAGTTACATCAGCAGGACCAGGCGGACTGGGGAGGAAACACTACGCGATAGGATAACACCGATCAGAGATGCACCTGCTGTATGCGATCGATGTACGACACCCCTATTAACGGGGCGTGTGGAAGCTTAGCCCTCGAACGCCATTTCTATGATCTAATAATAGGCGAAATTTCTGGTGCAAGCGAATGTGGAGGACCCTTTCAACAAGTGTAACGTCGTGCGAGAGTGCAAGACTAACTTGAAGAAGGAAGAGTCCCAGAGCATTGAAGGTTACAAACGGAGGACCCTGTCGAACAAGTGATAACGTCATGGCGAGTTATATGACTAATTTACAGAATGAAGAGTCCACACATTGAAAGTGATTCAACAGCGGATAAACGATGAACGTCACCGTGAAAAATTCATTAAAGTTCAACGAGTGGAAAATGAAACGCTAAACAGTGATGCAGAAGTTAAGTGAAATGGAGAACAAAGAAGAAAGGCAGTCTTTCTATGATCTTAAATCGACAGTAAGCAGGTAGAAAGAGGGTACAAAAAGAATCTAATATGTGAGTACGAAGAGGTTCACGTAACGGCGTTATGAACAGCTTTGCTCATAATAGCATCATGGGCGATCCCTACTCTCAGGGGAGTTCAAGAAAACGACGATAAAGTGCTCCGCGGATTTTTATTCAACAGGGGGGATGAACGAGAATATCGGAGATTTTGCCACTCCTGCAGCATATATTCAAAGAACGGTACCGAAAGAAAAGGTAATAAAAACGCCCACAGACGAAAGTTCCACTCATCGGAATCCCATTCAAGAGAGTTGCTGTAGATCTAGTGGGACCAATTGTACCTTCCTCCCAAGAGGGGCACAAATATATATTGCCCCTAGTGGATTATGCTACAAGATACCCAGAAGCGGTACCGCTGAGAAATATCGACACCAAAATTGTGGCAGAAGCTTTAGTAGATCTGTGCAGCAGACTAGGAGTACCTGATGAAATATTATCCGACCTAGGAACACAGTTCGTATCGAAATATATGGATTTTTCTAGGCTGCTAGATATGAAGAAATTATGCACGACACCTTATCATCCTATATGTAATGGCCTAGTGGAAAAATTCAATGGTACTATGAAGAGAATATTGAAAAGGCTATGTAACGAACAACCCAAGAGGTGGAACAAATATATCAATCCATTACTGTTCGCCTATCGAGAGGCACCACAAGAGAGTACTGGATTCGCTCCTTTCGAATTATTGTATGGAAGAACTGTGAGAAGTCCCAGACAAATAATGAAAGAATTATTGGTTAACGAGCGGCAACAAGATGAGGTGACAAACAGTTACCAATATGTCTTCAAATTAAGGGAAAGATTGGAAGAGACCCTGAAAATAGACACGACTGAGTTAGAAAAGCCGTAAAACAGGTATAAACATTATTATGACAGAATCGCAAAAAATAGAAGATTAAAGATAGGAGACGCGGTCTTGATCTCGCTTCCTACTGAGAGTAACAAATTACCAATGCAGTGGAAAGGACCCTATGTAGTTGTCGGCACGATTGGTGAAAATTATTATAGGGTAAAGATCGGCGAGAAGATTAAAACTTATCACGCAAACCTGTTGAAAATATATAATAAAAGGAGCGAAGAAACGCCGAATGATATACATATCGCGTGCGTAGGTGTGGTAGATTTCGAAGAATGCAAAAAGGAAGAAACAGATTTGGGAGAAGAAGTGATTGTCCTGGGAAACTGTATACCCAAAGAGAGCGTCGAAGACATTAAGATAGGAGTAGAGATAGAAGAGGACAAGAGGATTGAGATAAAGAAAATACTGAGAGAATTTAAACATGTGTTTACGGATCTGCCAGAAAACGTAGATATAGTACAGCATGAAATTAATTTATCATCTGAAGTTCCCGTAAAAAGTAAGGCGTACCCTATACCTTACGCACTGAGAGAAACGCTGAAAAAAGAGGTCATCGAAATGTTAGGGATGGGAGTGATCAAAGAGTCTGATTCGCCATATGCGTCGCCGATAGCCATGATAAAAAAGAAAGACGGTTCGAACAAGGTATGCGTAGGCTATCGGAAGTTAAATCAAGTCAAAGCATTCGATCCCGAACCGACGGCCATGATTGAAGAGATATTTGCTAGATTTACGAAAGATAAGTATTTCTCTAAAATTGGTTTAAGTAAAGGCTATTGGCAGATTCCGGTAAGAAATCAAGACATTCCAAAGACGGCCTTCGTGACACGAGACGAACACTACGAGTTTTGAAGAATGGCGTTTGGATGGTAAATGCGGGCGGCAACATTTCGGTTAGAGCCGTAAGAAAAATACTAAAATGCATGAAAAGCACGAACAGCTATCTTGACGATATTATCGTACATACTGAGACTCAGACCTTCAAAATGTAAAATTGCTGTCAGAGACTTGGAATTTTAAGGCCATAAACTGACGGAGGCGGGTAGAGTAGTCGCCGTCTGCAGATTAGATAATGTAAAGCAAAATTAGCAGATGCAGAGAGACCATATTACTTAAAAAGGGCGTTAAGCATCGTCTTAGGATTAACAAGGTTCTTACAGGAATTTTATTACCCAAATTACTCACGATAGCTGCTTCCTGGCTATAGACTGACTTAACGAAAAACAAACGGCGAATAAGGTAGTATTGATGAATAGCTCAAGAAAAAAAACGTTTCGATGACCTTGAAACAGATGCTTGGGTCACAAAAAAACCCTACTACGGCCTCCCAAACCTTACTAAATCATTTCTATCCCAGAACGGATGCCAAGTGATGTGGCTATAGGGCAGTATTTGCTGCAGGAGTTCGACGAACGGAATGTTCCCTAAAGCTTACGCAAGTAAAAAAGCATCTGTGAAGCAGAAAAGCTTATTCTACATTGCGAAAGAAAGATGGAAAATTATTTGCGAGCACGCGAACATTGGACCAATACTTATATGAAAGAGTTCGTTCTGCCAAACAGACCATTAACCACTGATAGTATATATATATATATTATATATATTATATTAGGGGGTCCATATATGTACCCCGCAAAAACATATATTAAGTATATATATTATAATATATATATTAGTAATATATATATATATATATATATATATATATTATATATATATATAATATATATTTATATATATATATATAATATATATATATATTATATATATATAATATATATATATTATATATATATATATATATATAGTAGCCGCGGAGTGGATTATTGTACACCCAAAAACCCACCCTTGACCGACGAAAAACCCACCCAACCTTTTTTACCTGCCCTTGACCCTTTTTGGACCTTGACCTTTTTTTGGCCCAAATTTTACCTGACCTTGACCTTTTTTGGGCTTTACCTTTTGGCCTTGACCTTTTTTGACCTTTACCTTTTTGGGCCTTGACCTTTTTGAGAACCCAAATTTTTCGGCGACCTTTTGTATTCTACGGTACAATTTTGGCAACCCTAATTTTTTGGCAACCCTAATTTTTGGTAAACCAATTTTTTTGGCAACCTAATTTTGCAAACTCTTCGGAAGAAGGCGTAGCGCAAACGCGTTTGCGTCAGCCAACCGTTGTACATGTCCCACCCTATTTTTTCGACCAAACCTTTGGTCATCCATGGCGCTTCATTTTGCCCACCCCTAATTATTTGGACCACCCTTTAGGCTTAGCCTATTTTTTTTTGATATTTCGCGTTACAGATACACACGCGGGCGCGCCACACACACACACACCACCAACACACACCTAGCCTACACCTAGCCCATATAGCTACACCCAGCCTCCACATGCCTACACCCCAGCCTACACCTATACACTTATACCACCACATTCACTATCGACACTTACTTACACATGGGACACTTACATTTACACTTATTCACACGTACAAACACACGACCAGCCCTTTGGTCTTCCATGGTCAATTTTTTTTGCCCACCCTAAATTTTAGGCCATCCCTAATTTTTAGGCAGCCCTAATTTTTCGCCCAACCCTGTGTATTCATACGGTAACAATTTGATGCCTCAGCATTATCTGCATGCCCTAACTTTGATGGCCTCAATTTTTTTATGACTCGGCATTATTGATGACTCAATCTTTGATGACGTCATCTTTAGCGGTTCATCTTTTGATTGGTGCCTAACCTATATGCATGGCTACAGGCTTTTTGGTGGGTCTCCCAATCAACCGTAAGGAGCTATCTAAGTTGAATGTTCTATTAGTGTCTATGAGTATTCTATGAGCTTAACCTTGGGTGAGTGCGGGGTGAGAGGCCAAAGTGCAGTTGCATGAGTGCCAAGTGAGTGCCAATGAGTCCCAAGTGAGTGCCAATGAGTGCCAAGTGAGTGCCACATAGTGCCAACTGAGTGCCACTTTTTTCAAACCTTTTCTAGGCCTCCCCTGAACCCCTAAAAGCCCCAATATGGGTGTCTACCCCTAGGTTATAAGGTATGAGGAATCGAATGGTGTATATTACAAGTTGCTAGAATGCTTCCTACTATGAGTTAGTATTTTTTTAACACTTATAGCATGACAGAAAATATATCTAAAGAGTTACACAGTTGAGACAGTGACCGTAAACGTTTTCAGAGTCCGCGTCCGCAGGGTCAACCCCACCGCGAAATTTGACATACAAATTTTTAAGCACAAATCATATTTACAAGTTTATTAAAACATACATTATTTT
>JABUQX010005504.1:0-7500 GCA_015478945.1 Trachelipus rathkii | reverse complement strand
CACACTGAGTGGTTGGGCTCTCTCACATTGATGCAGGCGGGGAGGAGGCCAAAACATTCAGTATTCTCAACGATCTGGAACAGTTAATTAAGGAACCTACAACATATTCCAGATCGTCCTAACCAATTCTTGAATACGCTTGACTTATGTTTCACCACTACTCCTTCTCGTTTTAAATACACCATTTCTCCTCCTATTGGTAACTCTGACCACAATCTTGTAGCTCTTAATTATAACACTTTTTCTCCAGCAGCTCCACCATGCCCTAAACGTAATTTCTGGCACTTTAATAGGGCTAATTGGGGGGAATTGCGTTGTTTTTTGGCTAACTACTCTTGGAATGAATCCTGCTTTGACTCGGGGGATGCCTCGGTCACCGCTGAAAAGGTGGGGGCCGTAATCACCGATGGGATGAGCAGGTTCATTCCATCTTCAACTAATCTTTTTTCCTTTCTTCCCCAAAATCCATGGTTCGACGGAATCTGTTCTCATGCCATTCAGGAGGGAGACATTACGTATATGGCATGGAAAACTCTCGTTCTCCTATTACTCCCGTTTGCAAATTTTCATTCGCCTTGGAATCTTGCAGTGATATTAGTAAACAGGGATAAGCGCACTTTTCACTAATAAGAAAGGCGACAACCCGCTTAGGTTCTCCTACAGATAAAAAAATTTCTGGCCCCTGTTAGCCAAAAACATCTCTAACAACTTTTGTAAATCTGCCTTTCCTCCCCTTATTCGCTCTGACGGTTTTGTTGCTAACTCTCCTTCTGAAAAGGCCAATCTCTTCGGCCTCCTTTTTTCATCTAATTCTTACCCTGGACGATTCTGGTATCCCTCCTCCTACTCCTTCTCCTCTCAGGTTTCCATTCTTACCTGTGATTACACTATGAATTCGTAGGCATGGGATCCTGAGCATCTATGAACGCAGGAAGGCTGGTTGGCCCGCGATGCATTCCTTCCCCGGTTTTGATGGGAGTTGTGCTTTCTGAGCTGCGCGCCTGTCCTCGTTCAACTCAACTCTCTATGCTAATACTAATACTTTTCCTCAGTGCTGGAAGCGCGCATATGTCCAGCCGATCCCGAAAAAGGGTAGCCGCTCGGATCTTCAAACTATCGCCCCTATAGCTATCTCAGCTGTTGTATTCTATCTAAATCTTTGAAACTCTTCTTAACTCTCACTTCCTGGATCATCTGGGTCTCACTCCCTTCTTTCAGATCATCAGTTTGGCTTTCGTCGCTGGAGGCAACTGGTGACATACTTTCCTATCTAACTGAATTAGGTCTTCTGCCTTAGGGCCATGGGGAGTTTTCTTGCGTGGGCGCGCTTGACATATCCCCAAAGCTTTTGACCGGGTTGGCACCGTCGCTGCTCTCTAAAGCTCCCTTCCTTTGGGTTTCCTCCTTTCCTTTGCTTACTCTTGTCTAGTTTTCTCTCCGATCGCTCTATATCAAGCACTTCGTTGAGAGAGCGACCTCTTCTCTTTTCGCTGTTAATTGTGGTTGTTCCGCAGGGGTTCCGTTTTCTATCTCCAAACTTTATTCCTACTTTCATCAACGATCTCCTCAGCTGCTACTTCCAACTCTGTTCACTCTTATGCCGATGACTCACCCTCCACTCTTCTACTCATTTCAAATCTTCTCCCTCTTTTTGCTTCTAGAGTTGCCTACTTCGTCTCAGCTTATTCCGATTCGTAATCCTTGTCGATCTAGAATGGATTTCCCGCGTTGCGGATCACCGCACCTTTTGAAAATTTCAACTCTTAAAACTCAACTTCTCTACATCTCCCTCTCAAAGACACCTCCCAACTTTCCTATTCCTTCGACGGCTCTAACGTCTCTCCTGCTGGAATAACATAAAACATTCTTGGTCTTAACATAAACAATAAATTGTCTTTGGAACCCATATTTCAATGCATTTGCTAAGCGTGGCCTCAAGAAACTATGAGTTCTGTTTTCAGGTTGCGGAATTTTTTTCCTCTGCACAGCCTTGCTCCATTTATATAAAGGTGCCTTATCGCCCTTGTTGCGAGTACTGTCTCACATTTGGGGGGCCTCTGGCTCCACCCTTCTATTGCGATTGATAGGGTTAGAGTCTTTAAAGCTAAGAGGACTAAATAAACTGTCCCCTACTTCAAACTCTTCTTGGACCCTCTATCTCTGCGGGACGTGACGTGGCGCACTATCTCTTTTCTATAGGTACTACAGCGGTAGATGCTCAGGGGAGTTGGCCGCTCGTATTCCACCTCCATTGCGTCGCCCTCGCAATAATACAAGGGGTGCCATGCTTTCGCATGAATTTTGCGTGAGTATTGAGACCCCAGACTTGTTCGTTGTGTGCTCTTTTTTCCAGCTACTTTTGTTCTGTGGAACTCCTTGCCTTCTTCTGCTTTTCCAACTTGTATTTATCTTCCTCTCTTTAAGAGGCCCACGTCTTGCGCTCATATAATATATATATATATATAATATATATATATATATAATATATATATATATATAATATATATATATATATAATATATATATATATATAATATATATATATATATAATATATATATATATATAATATATATATATATATAATATATATATATATATAATATATATATATATATAATATATATATATATATAATATATATATATATATAATATATATATATATATATATATATATATATATATATATATATATATATTATATATATATATATATATATAGTATATAATATATATATATATATATATATATATATAAATATATATATATTATATATATATATATATATATATATATATATATATATATATATATATTATATATTATATATAGTAATTGAAGATGGTGATATGTGAATGTGTGTTGGATTTGTATGGCTGCAAGGATGAATAGGTGTTTTTTGGGTATTGAAAAGTTATTAGCAAGCGAGGAGGTAATGTGTAGAGTGAAAAAGTTGAATGTTAAATCTGCAGGTATAGATGAAAATTACTGGTGAAATGATTAAAAACGGGAGAGATCGTGATTGATTGGATTTGGAAGTTGTGTAATAAGGCGTTTATGGAGGGTTTAGTTCCAAGGGATTGGAGGAGATCAGTTAATAGTACCCTTATATAAGAGTATAGGAGAATAAGGGGGGGAAAACTGTTAGGGAAAAATTTAATAAAACGGGAATAAGTTTATTTGAGAATGTTGTAGGGAGATAATATGCTGGGTATTTTTGGCGATTAGAGTGCGTCGAGTTGACTGAAGGACTGATTGGTGAAGGACAAGGTGCGTTTAGGAAGTGGTACAGGATGTGTGGATCAAATCTTTACATTGAAAAAAAATGATTTGAGAAAAATGAGGGAGAAGAAGAATAAATTGCAGTTTAGGTTTTTAGGATTTGCAACAGGCGTTATGGATAAGGGTTAATAGGGAAAGCTTTATGGCAGGGTGTTGCGTGTATATGGTGTGGTGCGTAGGCTTTTGATGAATCAAAAGTATGTATGACATTAATAGTGAGGCATGTGTAAGAATAAATGGTGTCAAAGCGTGATTGGTTTAGTATTAATAGCGGGGTGAGACAAGGGTTTGTGTTATGTTCCTTGGTTATTCAATTTTGTATATAGATGGGGTTATGAAAGAATTAGAGGGTGGGAGATGGCAGGAAATGGTGTAGAATGATGGAGAATGAAATGAGTGGAGGATGCCTACCTTTTTATATGAGGATGGATTTGGTTTTGTTGATGGCGAATCTGAACAGAGTTTGAGAGGATTGATAGAGAGATTTGACAGGGTGTGTAAAAGGAGGGGTGTAAAGTAAAACGTAGATAAGAGTAAGGTTATGGTTATGAGTGAGGAACAGTCCTCAGTGTTGAAGTTATTGTTAGATGGTTGGGCAGGCTGCGAACAAGTGTCGAGTTTAAATATTTAGGTTATATGTTGGATGAGAAGGGAACGGATGATCAGATGTGAGTATGGAAAGTTGTGATGGCAGGAAGGTGGCTGATGCAATTAAAACGTTGGTGAATGTAAAATTACTGAGTCTGGAATGCGCTAAGGTCTTGGGTGAGGGTATGTTGTTACCGTGTGTTATTGTATAGTAGTGAGATATGGTCTGGAATAAGAAGTATAGATCTTAAAGTTCAATGTGTCAGACATGGGACAATCTTCAGGGACGTGTTACTTGTGAGCAAGAATTTTGATAAATGAGGAATGAAACTTATAGAGAGTTGTGTGGTGTGAAGAAAGGGGTAAACGAGAGAATAAATGAAAATATGTTGAGATGGTTTGGTCATGTGGAAAGAATGAATGATAGTCGGTTGATTAAGCGGATGTATAGTGGTGAGTGTGTTTGGAACCGACTGGCTGGAAGACCGAAGGAAAAAGTGTGATGACGTCAGTAAACAATTGTTTTGAAAGTAGAGGAAATGTGAGTTTGGCAAAGGTGAGAAGAAAGGTGCATAATAGGAGGATGGTGGGGTTTGCGAGGGGTATGGTTGTGGCCCACCTTGGCCAAGGGATGAACCCCTTACAACTGACGATTTACCATAGTGAGGATCCGTAGCTGTTCCGTGAAGCTCTAGGGTGGATTTTCTAACTGCGACGAGTTCTTACTAATTAATGGTACAGATAGGGCGGTAAGGCTGGGCTTTCTTTTCATCTTGTGTCATATTCTTCTACTGCTTTTCTTTTCCGATGCATGACACGCACCTTACCCCCAGTTCTTGGGGAAAAAGGTAGATGAAGAGAAGAAGAAGAAGAGAAGAAGAAGAAGAAGAAGAAGATATATATATATATATATATATATATATATATTATATATATATACTATATATTATATATATATATATATATATATAATATATATATAATATATATATATATATATATTATATATTATATATATTATATATTATATATATAATATATACTATATATATATAATATATATATATATATATTATATATATATATATAACCTGTTGATGTACTCCCCCTAAAATTTCGGCTCCGACTCCAACTCCAGTCCCTCAAAAAGATTTTAGCCAAGGCTCGCGGCTCGGCTCGGCTCCGGCTCCGGCTTCCGGCTCCAGTCCCTCAAAGATTTCATCTCTGGCTATAGCTGTGGCTCAAACCCCAAATCTTTGGAAGCTCCGCAGCTCCTGCCTCCCGTTCTGGCTCGGCTATATATATTATATATATATATATATATATATATATATATATATATATAATATATATATATTATATATATATATATATATATATATATATATATAATATTTATATATATATATATATATATATATATATATATATATATATATATATATGGCGAGCGTTTTCCATTATCTGTCATATGTATCTTAAAAAATATTAATTCTACAGTAAAAGGAATACAATTTTTGGAATCAGCCGCCGTAAAAAGTTAGTTTCTGAAACGTATTATTAAATAACTATGGTTAATGAAATAAATGAATTATAAATAATTATAAATAACAATAAATATGTTAATCTAATGTGGAAAATTTTATGTTCTCTGAGACCTTGAACACAGTTCACTTTAACGGGGTCTTCATTTCTTCTGTAAATTCGTTTAATGTGTCTGTAAATTCACATAGTTCATTGTAACGGGGTATATTTGTTTATATATATATATATATATATATATATATATATATATATATTATATATATATATATATATATATATATATATATATATATATATTATATATATATATATATATATATATATATATATATATATATATATATATATATATATATATATATATATATATATATATATATATATATATATAGTGGGCAAAATAGGGGGCTCGCAGCCGACGGAGAAATCATAGGGGGGGGAATTTTCCATACCCCGTAGGGGAGGGGCGGAGGAACCCCCGCGACACCCAAATACCAAAGAGCGGGGGTTCCGGAGACCCTCCCCGGAGGGGGGGAAATAGTCCTACCCCGTAGTTCCCCGGAAGGCCGAGAGACCCCGACTCCTGCCATCGGTGCGGTATACATTGGGTAATTCTTAGGTTTTTAAACACCCAACAATTATTTAAAGGGCAACGTAAGGTTACGTTAATTAAAATAAGTTTAAAATTACTATTCTACATTTTATTAACTTTTTTAAAAACCGCTTTTTTTAATTTTTTTTAAAGTGTTTCAGTACTAACGTTTTACGCTGATTCCAAAAATGTATTCCGTTTTACTGTATCATTAATAGTTTTTAAGATACATATGACGGCTAATGGAAACGCTGACCATATATATATATATATATATATAATATATATATATATATATATATATATATATATATATATAATATTATATATATATATATATATATATATATATATATATATATATAAATACTGTATATATTATATATATATATATATATATATATATATATATATATATGTACCGTACTCGTTACATTGTATAAAATTTATAAAGGATATATGTAAGTGCTACCCAGATTTCTGGTGCACAGCTGTAAGAAAAGCTTGTACAAAAAAGTCCTGTTGCCGAAATAACTGTTTCATTCCTTTTTTTTGTATTATCAAGGTCACCGAGGCGACGCTGTCTCCATCGGAGTGCCACAGGGAGATAAGTCAGTTATGAAATAGATCGGAGAGCGAACACTTTGACACTCTCTCGGTCCAAAAATTGATACTGTAATTGGAGTCAGATTTAAAGTATTTAAAAAAGTAAACATTTATTTTTGAACAATAGTGAAATATCTTAATGTGTATTCATGTAAAATAGTCATTAGAAATAATTAATAAAGAAATAATTAAAGAAGCGTTTCGCTATTCCAAAACTATTTTATTATTTGCTATATCAAAGTGATCTCTTAAATAGGGCCAATTAAACATTATAGAGATCAATCTTTGTACATAGTTTTGGTGGACCCCAGGACAGTGACAAAAAACCCCCCTTTCTGATCTAGGGGGCGCATAAAAAAAAAAATAGTGGTGATATTGAAAGTGAAAGTGCCAAAAAACAAATATAGTGCTAAGTGAAGTGACCCATATACTGTGAAAAAAAAAAAAATAAAAAAAAAATAAAAAACTTAGTGCGTTGGTGCAATAGCTCTCATAAACTTTATTACATAATAGCGTGAAGAATCCCGTTATTTTAAAAGTCGCTATTCTTGTGAAAAAGAGCTCCATTTTCAAATAATATCACCGGCAAAAAAAAAAAAAAAAAAAAAAAAAAAAAAAAAAAAAAAGAAAAAAAGGAAATTAAGATGCCCAGCCATAAAAAAAGATCTCCCCGATTTAAGACCGGGAGGGGTAGGGGAAAGTCAAGTACTGCATCAAAAGCTTCGGCGAAAACTTCGAACGTTTCCCCCTCTTCCCCCAAATCTCCAATTCGGAGAGAAGAAAATTCGAACTCCGATGGGGAAGGAAGTCAGGACCTGCTTACCCCGCTACGAGCAAGATCTGTTACCCCCACAGTCTCCCCCTCGTTGGTGGGGACTCCAAAGA
>JABUQX010005503.1:0-55000 GCA_015478945.1 Trachelipus rathkii | reverse complement strand
AACGAAGTTAATGCATTTTTATGAGATTTTTTTTTTCTTATAGAAGAGGGGACCTAATCTTGAAAGGAGAATGTAGGATGTAAATGCATCTGACGTCAATTAAGTATCCTCCTAGACTGCGCAACCTCTTTAGGGTAAAAATAACTTTAAGGGGGGGAAGATAAAATCTTTGGGGAGAAAATGCATTTGCTTTACGATAAAAACACTAAATATTAATAATAATAAAACCACTTGTCTATAAAATTCAAATGGGATTTAAAAGACCCAAAGACTCTCTCTATATTTTTTCTCCAAATCATTTGGAGAGAATTTTAAGACTTTTGCGATTTGAGATTTTCTTCCAAATTGACTTTAAAATTTAATGTTTAATATCTCCATATGTGTGTGTGTGCGTGCTTTGTGTGTATATGTGTGTAATATCTCCATATGTGTGTGTGTGCGTGCTTTGTGTGTATATGTGTGAGTGCTCTTGCGTGTGTTTATCTAATATATGTTCCACACGAGCAGATATGTACAGTACCTTATCATAGATTTAAGTTTTAATAAAACATTGGATCCTGATAGTGACAAGTGCTTCTTTATATATATATAAAAGAAACCTCTTTCAAGAATAGATTACAATAATAATAATAATAATAATAATAATAATAATAATAATAATAATAATAATAATAATAATAATAATAATAATAATAATAATAATAATAATAATAATAAGAAGAAGATGAATAATAATATAATAATAATAATATAATAATAATAACAGAAGCCTTCTAAAAAAAAAAGAGGTGATTAAGCTGATTTGTGCAGTGCCTTAGTTTGCTATTTTTGATTTAGCAATTTTATATTAGTAATTTTAGTAATTGTATTTTTAATAATTTTAGTATTAAAAATGTTTTAGGTAATTTTTAGCAATTTAATTTTAGCAATTTTATTAAAGATTTGTAATTTATAATAGCTCTTAATACTATTCTGAACATCTAATATTTATCAAATTATCTAAAAACTAAACAAAGCCCTTTATTCACTTACAACTCTTTAGGTCTGAGCTCTTCTTCCCCATATACAGGAATTAAATTTAAAAATTAAATAAAATTACAAGATAAAAAAAAATTGTAGAATACCTGACATAACTGCTTTAACATTCCTTTCCCAAATAATGATCGAATTTTACTTTCAAATAAAATACATGTAACAAAAAAATAAAGTTTTCATTCCCCTTCTGTGAAAAATCTTTTAAAAATGCACCATGAAATCACATAACAAAAGAATTTTCTATCATTTCGAAAATCTTTTAAAAAGTCACCATGAAATCACATAACAAAAGAAGAATTTTCTATCATTTCGAAAACGATTCTAACTTTAAAAAAAAATTCTCAATAGGCTCCCTTATTTATACTATTTCAATCTTTCCGGTAGGATTCCCAAAGGTCGTCCTCGCAAACACCGAAGGTCCTTCAATGAATAATTCATTCTCAAACACTTTCATGATGATTTGAAACTGCAAAGAGCAAAAGGTAATAACTCCTCACTTGTAAATAGATAAGGATTTAAAATATATTTATTGTATATTTTCAGAAAAGAAGATTAAGATTTCATGTCAATATAAGGGCAAAATATAAAGAAATGTCCTTTTGAATATATATATATATATATATATATTATATATATTATATAGATATATATCTTATATATTATATATATTATATATATATATATAGTATACTAATATAAGTATATATATATAATTATATATACTTATATATATATATATTTGTGAAAATTGCGGTTCAGGAAGAATTTTATATCAACCTACTTACAAATAATCAGAAAACTTAAATATTATTATAATATAATATATATATATATATATATAATATATTTATATAATATATATAGATATTATTATATATATATATATAATATATATATATATATATATGTATATATATAATATATATTATATATATAATATATATATATATATTATATATATATTAATATATATATTTATATATATATATATATAAATAATATAATATATATATATATTATATATATTTATATATATATATATATATATATATGATATATATTATATATATATATATATATATATATATATATATATAATATATATATATATATATGATATCTTATACCTGCCGATCGAGTATATGAGTAAAGAATACGACAATGCTTTAATATTTTCCATCACAAACGACAATATATTTTTCGCGCCATTTTTACGGAAAGGGAAAAAAGATGGCGGGAATATTGTTGGCAACCATAAATCGTGGTGGAAAATACAAGGGATTGCTCAGCTTTGGTTCTCTATAATTAACGGAGATATTCAAGATTTCCTCTTTGGTTACCTCCCCCAAGTCCCAAATTTATATATATATATATATAATTATTAATATATATATATATATATATATTTATATATATATATATATATATATATACTATATATATATGTGTGCTGTGTTGTGTGTGTCTTGTTATATATATATATATATATATATTATAATATTATATATATATATATATATATATATATATTAATATTTATATACTATATTATATATATATATATTATATAATATATTAATATATATATATGTGTGTGGGTGTGTGTGTGTGTGTAGTGTGTGTGTGTACTGGTGTTTTATATATTATATATATATATATATATATATATATATATTATATATATTATATATATAATATATATATATATATATATAATATATATATATATATATATATATATTATATATATATATTAAAATTTAATATAATTATTTTATTTTAAAATATTTAAAAAACAAAAATGAAATAATAAATTACCCATTAATACATTCCAGTTTAGTAGTTGAAAAGTTTTATTATAATTGATAAACGCTTAAATTTCTTGTTACTCTTTACAAACTTTTCCTCTCTTCTAACAAGTTAAATGGGATAATTCAAAAACTTTTCCATTACTTAAATATTAAATATATTATATATATTTATATATAATATATATTATAATATATATATTTAATATTTATATATATATATATATATTATATATATATATATATATATATAATTATATATATTATATATACTGTATATTATATATATATATAATATTATATATATATATATATATAGATATATAATTATATATATATATATATATATATAATTATTTATATTACTCGACGCGAAGAGCGTTGGTGGCGCTGGTTTGGATAGCCGGCCTTAAAGTTCGATTTCTTGTGGGTCCCCCCGTGTTACCCCCTGCATAGGGGATACAGCACGTTAAAGGTAGTTATATATAATATATAAGTATATATATATATATAATATATATATATATTATTATATATATATATTGTATATATATATATATATATATAATATATATATATATGAATTGTGTGCAGTTGAGTAGTAATTTTTTTTGACTCGAATTGCAGCTGTCCTGAGTATTATTATTTTTCCAGGTTTAGGTAAAATTTTATTTTTGAGTACAATATGTAGAGATCCTATGATTCATACTATTATACTCTACCACTATAATATACACAAAACTCTCCCATTAGAAGAGAGTTGAAATAGGATACATTAAAAACGCTTGAAAAAGAAGAAAGCATAATCGCATGTTTTGTTCGCACTAACACGTTCATGACATGTAGTAGTTCTTCACACATTTTGCGTCACAGGAAGTACCTTTTTTTGTCCTCATTATATATATATATATATTATATATTATATATATATATAATTATATATATAGTATATTTTATTATATATATATATATATATATATATATATATACATATATATAATTATATATATATATATATATTAATATATATTATATATATATATATATATATTAAGTAATATATATATATATATATATATATATTATATATATAATATATATATATAATATAATATTATATATATATATTATATATATATATAAATATATATATATTTATATATATATATAATAATATATATATATATTAAGATATATATAAAATATATGTTCACAGTGTGTACGCACTATGAGCAGAGCATTAAACACCCGTTTACTAACAATATATACTTTTCACATTAAATAATGCATTTAATCTTTATTTTCTCGAATGTTTGTATCACATCTTCAAACCTAATTGAACCTTGAATAAAAAGGAAACTTCCTCCCCTGAGGGAGACGTAAAGTTACTACTTTACTTCCTGACAGTGGGACTCCTGCGAGAATGACCCTGGATTACACTACGCTCACGATAGATATCGCTGACTAGGAAGAGTTATCGGAGATAAGAAATTTTCCCTATTAGTAACAAAGCACTCGCGATAATGTGCTCATTTTACGTCTCAGTGAGACGAAGTTTGGAGGAGAATAGCTCATATTCTCTCGCTCCAACCAGTCACGAAATCTGGTCCTTTCGCTTGCTAGGCGAGTGCTCTAGCAACTGAGCTACGGAACGCTCATGAATGTAAGTAAGAAATTAATGTTGATGTCCATTAAACTATTTTACTTTTTATTCTTTTACATTTAACTGAAACATTTTATTTATTGTCCCTTTTTGCTGCATTTGTATCAGTTGAGAAATGTCAGTCAGCAAGGGAAAAATGGTCCGTTTTGAAAAATAATGAGTTTAAAAATTTACGTTTATGTTCAGAATATTATATAAGGGAAATCATAAATTAAAATCAGAAAACACTAATCAACTAAAACACTTTTGATTAATTTCTTTGCCTATAAACAGTTTCATATTTGACGATAACAGTCAGTTTGATGCTATCACTTTTCTCTATCAGTTTTTCAACTCTAAAATCAAATTTTTTAAGCTTTATCCATACACCATTTTGCTCCAATTTCCTCATGAAATCATCTTTTTTTTTTTTAATTATTTATTTATATTACTTAGTTATTTATTTTTTTATTTAATTTTTGTGATTTACATTATAAACATGTTATTTTGCTATTTGCAAGAGTTTGAGAAAACAACTACATAATATCTATATATATTTATATATATATATATTATTTATATATAATTCTATATATATATATATATATATATATTTATATATATATATATATTATATATATATATATATATATATATATTATATTATATATAGTATATATTATATTTAATAATATTATATATATTATTATATATATATATAATTATATATATTTATATATATATATATATATATAATATATATTTATATATATATTAATATATATATATATATATATATTATATTATATATAATATATAAATTATATATATATTATATATAATACAGTAGCAACCTCGTAATAACGGCGTAATTGGGACCGGACCCTCGCCGTTAAGTGAAAAACGCCTAAGTGAATTAAGGCTTTTTTTGTGCCTCGCGAGTGTCTGCAAGCAAAACTACCGATATAATGCCAGTAATATATATTAGTGTGCCAATAACAGCTACTAATAAGACAATTGTAGGAAGGAACTTTACAACAATTGTTTACTTTAAACTATTTAATTTAGCTACAAGAAGTTATACAATTGAAAGAAATAAGAAATATGAAAAATTTTTAAATCAAAAATTATTTTTATTTTGAGGATGCCACTTCTTGCGTCTGACAGTCATAGATGTTGGCAATGAATCTTCATCATCTGAATCTACAAACGACCGCCTTCGCTTTGCAGACGGTAATAGTGATGTAGTTGGTGTAGAGTCTGTGCCTTTTTCACTTAACTTTATTATATATTCTAGTTTCTACATTTATGCTAAGCGTTTGCGACTTTTCTTTCACTGGATGTCAAGGCCATTTATTAACTAATAAATTCTATGTATACCAGAATAAAGTTTGGCAAATATCGCGAAATAGATGCAGACACACGAAGAACAGTAAACAGAATGGAACCGCATGCATCGTGATGGGCGCTGGCAACAGCAGTTTTGGCGATTGTGTCTGTTCGTTGGTGAGTTGCGTTCCCTGCGCAAACACTGAGTAATAGTTCAAGGGCGCCGTAATGCGAAACGCACGTACAGCGGTCATTATTGCGAGGTGCTACTGTGTATATAGATATATATTATATATTATATATTATATATTATAATATATAATATATTATCTATATTATAATATATATATATATATATATATAATTATACTATATATATAGTATCATTGAAACTAACTACTTGTTTCTAGGAGACCTATCTTAAGGATAAAATTCTGCCCACCATAAATAATGAACATATTTTTAGACGGACGTTTCGATCCAAAGTATTCATCTTCAGTTAATGAAAATAAAATTCCATTATATTTCTTCACTTTATTGATTTATATTCATTTATGTTGCACAATATTTGATTTTATTTTTTTACTTATTTGATTTTTTTTAGGTTGCTGAAAGATGAATTCTCTGGATTCGAACGTTTATTATATTTTATGTTCATTATGCGTCGGTGACCTTAATTTGCATTATTATATATATATATAAGGAATTTATATATAATATATATATATAATATATTATATTATGATATATATATATATATATATATATATAGTAATATATATACTATTTTTATTTTTTGTTTTACAATTTTGTAATAAGCTTTACGGCAGAGCCCCAATAATTAATATATATATAGTATATATATATATAATATAATATTATATATATATATATATATATATTTAATATATATATATATATTCTTTTTTTAATCCATCTTTAATATCACTAAGATAGAATTATAGGTGCAGTGAGATTCACTGAATATTTAGTAGGAGAGCATTACTTATTTAGATAGTATATTATATATATATATTATATATATTATATTATATATAATAATATATATATTAATATACTATTATATAAATATTAATTATATATATATAATAGTATAGTATAATATACTATGATTCTTTTCTTTATCCATCCTTAATGATCACACAGTAGAAGTATAGGTTGAGTGAGATTCACTGAAATATTTAAGTAGAAGAGCATGGACGTAAAGTCGAAAGGAATTATTACCAATTTTCCTCATACTCTTAAGTGCGAGTCCGTCACAACAAAATCCGACCCTCTGAGCTTTCACAACACCGCTTGGGATCATCCACTGTGGTATGTCGTCACAAGTCTAAAAGGATTCATCCCTGTGAGCAGCTCACATCATACCTCTCACAGAAACCCAGATCATTTCGATCCTATTATGCACCATTTTTTTACTGACTCAATCCACTTTTTCTTAGTCGTATATTCTGAGTTATACCACATAGTGGTCGCTGCCTACATTACACCGGTAAAATATCTCCTCATGCACGTCGTACGTCTTAAATTTCCCTCTGTCATCCACAAAGGGTTAATTGCACCAGCCACTTCCTACCATTCACAACTTCATACTGCTACTCTGCATCATCCCTTCCATTTTCGTCCAACATATAGACTAAATACTTAAACTAAATATTACAACATTGTAGACTTCCTAAACCAGCACACATCTTTCTTAATTCACATTTACTTTCAATTCCCTCTATCAATCCTCTGAAACTTTTTTCAGATTCGCAACACAAACCAAATCATTAGACGTATAATAAGCAGTGGACCTCCACTCTCTTCCGTCTCTATCGGTCTTAAGCCCATCCTCTGACCACCTCTCTTTAATTCTTTAATTACCTCATACATATACAAAATTAAATAGCATATAGAACATGACACATTACGCCTTTTCACTCGGCTCTTTATCAATATTAAAGCGCAATTTTCTCACACTCAATTCTTACGCACGCATTACGAGTTCAATATATATACAATAATTTTCGATTCCATTCAGAGCCTGCACCTACACGATATCATTTAGCACTTGTGTCCACAAAAATATTCCTTTAATCTGTCATTGACATTGTTATTCTTTTTCTCTCATCATTTTCTCACTCATTTGTTTCAATGTTAAAATATTGATAATACACATTTTCTAACATGTTCTAAAATGCAATCTTCTTCTTCGATAATAATCCAGTCCTCAGTCACTTGACGCTCACTTCAATCAAAACCAATAGCATACATCTTCCTATACCACGTTCAAATAATACTGATTCCTAGAGTTTTCTACAGCTATTTCTGTATCTCCACTACCCTTATAAGGAACACATCATGTCTTTTCCAAATCTTTCGGAACTATAACTCATACACTCACAAACGTTGTTGCAAAAGCTTCCCATATCTATCAATTACAATCTATGCCTCATCTTGCATTGCTTTACCAGAATTCCATCTAATACCTGCTGAATTTACCTATTCTGCAACTTCCTCACTAAACCTATTACCCCTTCCTTACTAGTTTACTCATTCCAAAGCATGTCTAGTTTTCTTAAAAACATCAAACCCACACACAAAATATCTTAATTATATATAATCATACTATAATGAAAAGTTGATGAAGCAAGTGACAATTTCAGGCTGATATGAATTATAGCGATATTTATGTGAATTTAGACACACTCAATTTTGTAATTTTTACATTTAATTTGCTAATAAACTATATCAAAATTTAAAAATTATTTTAGAGTTTAAGTATGTAGTCCTAATTAAATTTTATGTAACTATTTTCCTTGAATTATAATACAAAATAATTCTAGTGGAAAAACAAATTTCTCCAACTTATTGAAATTCAAATTTTTTCTTTCGAGTTGGGTCACTTACATGTAACCGACGTAATATACTTCACAACGGACGCGTGACCTAATACTTCTCCTGAATACAAATGTAAGAACGCCCTAAACGGCACCTACTCCTCCTCCTCTCCAAACCTACAGGCCAAAGCCTCTTTCCTCTCCTCTAAAGCTCCTTTGAAATATCTAAATTAAAAGCTTAGGATCGCCTTTTCGGTATTGAGAAAGCCTTTTTTAGGATGAGAGAATTATTGGCTTACTTAATGGGCTTATAGGATAGAAGGTCTCGAATCCTTGATTACAGACGAGAAGGCCTTAATTGATTTTTTTCAATTTAAACGAGAGGGGAGATGGGTAATCTCTCCTTCCAAAAAACATTACAAATTTAAAAGATAAAAGAATAATTAAAAAAAAACATTAAGAAAATTTTTAAAATAATATAAAACTAAAGTTTAAAAGAAAAAAAATAAAAATAAAAACATATTAAAAAGTAAAAAATTTAATAAAAAAGAAAATCATTTACAAATATTTTTTATTCAATTATTTTTTCCCCCTTTTTCATATTTTTGAACACTATTATATGCATTTTTAGTTTCTTGTATATTGTTTTCGTTATTTACATATTTTAATATTTTATTTTTGTATATACATACATACATACAGTACATAAGTACATTTACATTGACAATACATACATACACATACCATACATACTACATACATACATACACTACATACATACATACATACATACATACATACAAGCATACATAGCATACAGTTTAATTTCTTGATACGGTTTCCTTTCTACTATTGCTTCCTAGGGGTAACTAAATAATATATTATTTCAAGTAATTTAAAAAAAGAAAAGAAAAGAAAAACAAAATAAATAAAAAAGGGGAAATCATTTCATAAATTTTCCTTCCACTATTTTTAATCTCGGGGGGGGGGGGTTTTTTTTCCCTTATGCCCCCAGAAATTAAAATAATAATAAATAATAATAAATAATAATAAATAATAATAATAATATATAAAATTAATAATAGTAATAATATAATTATGAGGTAAATGAGACTTAGAAATATATTAGTTGAGAAGCCAATAAAACGAGTCTCATGTTATGAATTTAGATATGAGTAATTTAAGTTTTTTTTCGGTCCCCGTCTATGTTCCTTTAATATGAGCGTTTTTATTTGGGTAGAAATGTTTTGGGGATGGGGATAGGGGGGGAAGTTAGAATTTTCTTAGGGAGTTTATATAAATTTACTTTAAAGTTATTTTGGGGGTATTTGAGTGGTCGTTAATGGCACTTGTTTCCTCTTCATTGGCAAAAATTTTATAAAGCACAATTAAATTTAGTGATGCTAACATTATATATTTTTTTATTAGGAGATTTTAAAAACTTAAATTTATACTTTTGTAAGTTAGCATTAGCAATACAAAATAAAACACGCAGCGTTTGAGCAGTATATATATATATATATATATATATATATATATATATATTATATATATATATATATTATATATATTATATATATTATATTATATATATATGATATATATTATATATTATATTATTATATATATATATATATATAATATATTTATATAGTATATATATATATATATATATATATAGGACCTTGGACAACTTAAGATTCTTTCTGACTTTATCGATATTTATCGATATTTAACTTACACAATATCGAGGAAACCATTTGGGAATAGAATTAGATCTTTAACATGTTTCATACTCATTTTGGAAATATATGGACGTTTGAAAGTGAAATAAACTATAATACGAAACGTCACTAATTTTTGAAATCTGAAGCACTGTAAGTACACATTATTTATGTTCCTTTTAAAAAATTTATTTCAACTTTGTGAAAATGATTTTATTATATTTTTATGTGATTACCAGATTTTGTTTCAAAGTCACATAACAAAGGCTTATACTCATGTTTGGGAATTTTGGAAACGTTTGGAAAGGAAAATAACTAGAATTACAAGCATCATTAATTTTTAAAAATCCTGAGCGTGCAACTACACATAATTTGGTTCCTATTTTAAAATTTATTTCGAACTTTGTGAAAATGATTTTGTCATGTATATTTTTAGATTTTTACAAGATTTGTTTATAGCATAAAAAGGTTTGTGGAAAGTGTAAGAAAGAATTGAAAATACGAAAAGATCTTATTAATTTGCATTCTTGCAAGATTTTGTTTCATAGTACATAAAAAGGTTTGTGGAAAGTGTAAGAAAGAATTGAAATTACGGAAAATAGGATGGAAAGTTTTATTTTAATGTTAATAGGTAAACATTGTGGCTCCAAGTATACTGTTTCTCAAAATATTTTTTTTTTTTGTATATATTAGAATATCTTATCAGTGATGCCCTTTAAGTATCTAGCTTCGACTCTCACGTTTACGGCAATAACATCAATTAGCGTTCAGGTTTAGGTCCTCGGCACGACGATTAATTCTAGGTTAGGTCAGTCTACGGCAACGACAATCAATCTAGGTTAGGGTCTAGCGTCCGACGGCAACGGCGATCCCGTCTAGCATGTAGGTCGACTGTACGGCTTTTAAGTCGTAGGGTTAGGCACTTAAAGTGTGGTTAGGTAGACAAAATTTTTATTTGGCTTTTATTTGAATATCATAAACAATTACAAAATATTTATAAGATATATATATATATTTATATATATATATATATATATATATAATATATATAATATATACATAGATATATATATATATATATATTATATATATATATTATTTATTATATATATATATATATAATATAAGATATATATATTATATATATATATATGATATTCGGTAGGATCTTTCTCCTATAAATTGAAGTCAGGAAGAAACTTAAGTTTACCTAGGGACCTTCTCCGTTTCATGGTGCAGATAATGTTTTTTTCATACATTAGTAGTATAGTACTAGCAATTAATTAAGTATGTGAAGGAGAAGATCTTACAGAAACAGATTCAAAATTTATGATGACGTAGAACAAAATTTTCGCTGATTTAATGAAGAAAGAAAAACGGCTTATGCTAGGACTATTCGAACTAGGTACAACATACTTATTTTTGGCGTAAACATGACGTTCCGTATTGGGTTTTGTTTTCACATATATATAGATGTTATGTATACCTAACAGAACAGTATCTTACCTGAACTTAAGAAGGAGTAAAGGAACCTAGACCATATTGATCGACATGTAATTGAACGCAACCTAACCTTATATTGAATATAGTGAAGCAGTAATTTCACCTACCTATATGAATCACACTATTTATCTTTTTTAAGGGAGATTTTTGCACTTCAAAAGAATATCCCGAATGTCAATTTGTCTCGGGTGCTGTCAAACGTAAGATTCTTTAAAAAAGTACGAATGATTATTAAATAATACCTTTTTTTATTGTTTTAAATATTTTTTTATCCTGCTCATCAAACACTCAGTATTTATTGCTGTTTCATATTTAATAACATTTGATTAAACGGACCAGAGAAATAATATATTTTTTTTTTTACATAAAAGGATTTTTCCCTTACGTCGGTAGATAGATGTATTATATATATATTATAATATTATATATGATATATATATATATATTATTTATATTATTATTATATATATATTATATATATATTATATATATATATATATAATATATTATATATTTAAATGCTATATATATCAAAGAGTCACAGAATATCTCTTCAACAGTTGTTGAAGCATGACATATTGTTACAGCCACCAATCGATAAAAGTTAACAAATCGATTCATTCGACAATTTGCTAAACTTTCAGAACACCAAACAAAGGCAAAACTTAATTATCCTTCCAATAAAATGAAAGAAGAATCGTTGTAAAAGTACATTCATTAAGATTTTTTCCTCTACAAAATTAATTATAATCACAAATTATTTTATCTACCAAAGTCAAAAAATTTTCAAAATTGTAAAACCCAGAATCCAGACAAATTCCCATCCAATCTTCTGTTATCTCTAATTTTGTTAGATCCCAAAATTTTCTAACTAAACTATTTGCCAGATTCGGAAGATCGTTGCAACTGTTACTATAGTGCCAAGGACCCTTCCTTTCTAACCAAGATTTCACAAAATCCATCCACAATAAGTTTTCAAAAAATAGTCAACAGCGAAAATTGCACGCAACATTACTTAAACTTTGGAGGAAATTCAATCAACTGTTCAGAACTTTTTCAAGTTCGTGTTTGACCACCTAAATAAAATGAATACAAACAAATACACAACACACACACACACACACACACACACACAAACAACTCTCTCTCTCTCTCTCTCTCTCCTATATCAACATAATGCTCTATATGGTATTTCTATATGTTATACTGTATAATACATATATATATATATATATATATATATATATATATATATAATATTATATATTATTATATATATAATTATTATAGTATATATAGATATATATATATATATATAATATATATATATATATATATATATATATAATTATATATATTATAATATATATATAATATATATATATATATATATATATATATATATATTATATATATATCATGAGAAGAGGACATCTTATAAAAAGGGCTTAAGAAGTTTTCGAAAGAGTAACTTGACATAAAAACATTTAGTATTGCCACTAAAGTTCTTATCATTGGCACAAACACACAAAAAATATTGGTCTTTTACAATTGCTTCTTTGTCCATCGAGCAAGAAATGTATCTTTTAGCGATCATAATTTATATATATTAATATATATAATATAATATATATATATATATATATAATATATATATATATATATATTATTATATATAATATATATATATATATATATAATATATTATATATTATTAGTAGTATATATATATATATATATATTACTACTGCCTTCAAGCTTCACACACTTCACACACACAGACAAAGACACATACCTACACATACTACTACACACACACACAATGTAACAGTATAATATACTATAATATATATATATATATAGTATATATTATATATATATACACATTATATATATTATATATATATATATATATATATATATATATATATATATATATAGAGCCCCAAAGCTCTAATCCAAGGGATTATTTGTGTTAGAGCTGTAAAGCGAGGGAAAGGAAAAAAAAGTATCTTGTTCATAAGAAAAAAAAAATCATGATTAAAAAAAAATTTTTTTTTGAAAAAATATTTTTTAAATATATTTTTCATTTATTTTTTCGTTCCACTTTTTCTGAAAACGCTTCTAGTTTTCATCTCACGGTAAAAGGACGTTTTAAATGGTTCCGTCGGCCCCAGGGTTTTTTTCTGAATTTTTTTCCCTAGGGTTGGGAATTTTTTTTTTTTTATTTGGCCCCACCTTGGGTTAAAAAATTAATTTTTTTGGGGTTTTTGTTGGGGGGGGCTTTTTTTCGGGACCCTTGCCGTAATTGGTTCTTTTTTTCTAATTTAAAAAATTTTCTTTATTTCTTTTTTTTTCGTGATTTACAGGGAAAAGTTTATGTTTTCGTACTTGTTAACAAAATTATTTACTTTTCCAAAGAAATTAAAATAGAAGAGAGAGAAGAAAATTAATTTTTATACATTTTTGGAACATTTTTCAACATCTTAAAAATATTAAGAGAAGCTTTTTTAAAGTTTTTTCCGTTTTTTCCCCCCCACCCAGAAGGGGGTGGAAAAGGGTGCAAAGTTTGAATTTTTTGAAGGTTTTTTTTTCTGGTAAGTTTTGAAGGTCTTAAAAACACTGTTCCAAAAGGGGGGAGGGAAAAAAAAATTTTTTGCAAAAAAAGGCAAAAATAAAGGTAAAAATTCCTCTATTTGGATTTATTTTTTATTTATTTATTTTTTCAAAATTTGAAATTTTTTTAAAAAATCCTTAGTACAATTCAAAAAAATAAACTTTCCTTATCTTCCCATTTAAAAATGGTTAAGTGCATTTGTGTAAAAAAGGAAAATTTTGGAAAATAAAAAGATTAAGCTTGCAAAAAGAGTTTTTTTTCCCCCCTCCCCCATCCTTTTTTTTTTAGTTTTTCTTCGTTATTTTTTTCCGTTTGTTTCATTTTTCAAAAAAAGAAAATTGATTTTTGGCTTTAAATTAATATCTTTTTCTTGATTTTTTTCCCACTGTTTTTTTTTCTTTTTTTTTTGTGTAAAAACCCCATTTTTTGGGGTTTTTTCCCCTTTTTACTTACGGGTAAAAACTGCATTTGTTTTTTCTAAAAATTGCAATGTTGCATCAAACTGATAAGATTCTTCGGGCTTAAATTGCATTTTTTTTTGAAGGATTTTTTTGCAGTGTTTTCCAAAAAAAAATGATTTAGTGGTTTAAAAAAAAAAAAAAGTCTTTAAAATTTAGGAAGCAAAAAAGTTGTTTTTTTTTTCATTAAGTTTTAAAATAACTTTTTGTACTAATACCGCCACCGGAGGAACAAACTACTAAATATTCCCTTTGGAATATTTTTCTTATACTTATAATTAATCATAAGGTATCTCCATTTTGAAATTGGAGATTGAATTAAAAGTTGAATAAAAATTTAAATGTACGCAAATCTGTTAAAAAAAACTTAGTTGAATTATGGGTTTTGGCGGCTTTTTTAAATTAAAAACCTTTCAATTTTTTTTCATCGTTTAAATATTTTCTCTTGATACTAAATCCAAAAATTTAAAAACTATCGAAAGGGGCAGGGGGAAAAAAAAGGGCCGTTCAAACCCCCACCCCAAAACAATTAACTTTTTTTTTTCAAAAAAAACAATTTCAAGGAAAAAAAAAACCCTTAAAAACTAAACCTTTTTAAATATTTCCCCCCCCCCCAATTTTTACTTTTAAACCTTAAAAAAATTAATTTTAGGGTTAAAAGGAAAAAAACTTGAAAAAAAAAAAAAAATTATATTTCAAATTGGGAAAAGTTTTTAATGTCTTACCAAAATGTTCTTTAAAAAACATTAAAAACCTTTTGTTTAGGAAAATTAATACCAATCAATTCTGGAAATGTTAATATTTACGACGGGGAAAAAAACTTTTTTTTCTTAAAACCAAAGCAATTTAAAACGGCAATTAAAAATAATTTCAGCCAAAAGGGCCCATTCGGCTGGGGGGGGGAAATTTTGGGGAACGTTTTGGGGGGGGGGGGCCCAAAAACCCAAAACAAAAAAAATTAATTTTGGCTCTTTTTTACCCCCCCCCCAATTTGCCCCACTAAACCATTAAATGAAATGTATTATGAATTAATTTTCGTTTTTTTAAATTTTTAAAGGGTTTTGCTCAACTTTGTCAGGAAATTAAAAAGAAAAAAGGGGCAGGAAAATTTTAAAAATATTTTTTTCATAAGAAAGTTTTTCCAAAAATATTTTTTTTAATATTTTAAAAATTCAAAAAAAATATTACAAATTTGATAAGTGATTCAAAGGGAAAACTATTTTTTTTTAACCATAGTCTCCCACCCTGTATTATATATTATTTTTCCTTCCCTTTTTTTTTCCAAAGGAAAGTAGGCATTTTCAAATTTAGCTCGCCCAAAAAAAACCCTGTAAAAAAAAAAAACCCCAAAAAACCCCACATGTTTTTTTTAAAAACCAATCTTTTTTTTCCCCCCAAAATTTATTTTTTATTAATATAAATATTATTAATAAACAAAAAAATTAAAACATTTTTCCAAAAAAAAAAACCAAAAAAAAAAAACCCCCCTCCTTTTTTTTACAATTTTTCAATTTTGATTTAATTTTTTTTCCGTGAGAGGTAATAAGACTTGTTATCCATCATTTTTTTTTAAATAAAATTAAAAAAGAACCATTTTGTTTTTACCAAAGAAAATTTTAATTTAAAATTAAATACCTTTGAGCTTTTATTTTCCGCCCAAACAAATACGATTGAACTAAGGATTTTTGGAAGAAAAATTGGTTGATTTCTTTTATTTATCCCGGGGCTTCTGGTGCCCAAAAACCCTCCTTCGGATTTAAATTTTTAGGGAAAAAGATTTTCCCAAAAAAAGGGGGCCGGGGAAAGGAGGGGGGGGGCCTTATTTTCTCTTGACAGTTTGTTAAAAGTTTTGAAAGAAGATATCCAAAGTTAGAAAGAAAAAGACATTTTACGACTTAAGGGTAAGACTAACGGGCCCCAGAGGCCCCCCCCCCCCCCAACCCCCTTCGTTAAGGCCTTTTTCAACTTTTGGGTTTGGGAAACCTTTTTTTTTCTTTTTTTCACTTCGTTTCCACCAAAACCCCACAAGTTACTTTTCAGGGGCTGTTTTTGGAAGGGGGAAAATTTACGGGTTTTTAAAAATTGGGAAGGGGTTGCCATTAATTTTAAACGGAAACCAAAAAAATTTTTTTTTCTTATTTTTCTTTTGGCGGGATAAAAATTGTAAAAAAAAAATTGACATGACCCGAAAATATATTATTAATTATATAGTATATAATAATATTTTAATAATATAATTAATAAATAATTTATTTATATATATTATTAACTATATAGTTTATTATAGTATAAATTATTTTAATAATAATTAATATAAATATATTATAATATTAATAATATAATAATTAAACACTAAACTCATTTAATATATATATAATATTTTTATTAATTATAATTAGTTAAATTTTTTTTTATTTTTTTTTACCCCTTTGGTTTTGATTTGTGGGCAAAACTTCTTTGGCGAAAAAAATTTTAAAAAAACTTTTTATTAACATCTTTTAGGGGGATTAAACCCAAAAAACTTAATTTTTTAAAAAATTTTTTGAAAGTTTTTAAAAAACCCCCCAAAAAAATCAATTTTTTAAAAATATTTTTTTCCCTAATAAAAAAGTTTTTAACGTTGGGTGGAAAAAAAAAATGGGGAAAAAATTAAAATCTTTTTCGGCTTTTTTTTTTTTCTGGTTGGGGGGGAAGGGGGGGGGGGGGGCCTTCGTCCAAAAAGGGGTTTGCTTCTCCCCAAGTTTTAATTTTTTTTTCTAACCCCCCCCCCCCAACCCAAACCCCCCCCCAAAAGGAAGGGGAAAATAAAAAAAAAAAAAAACTGGGATTTTTTCTATTTTTTGTTTTCGTTTTTTACTATGGGGGTTTTCCCCGATTTTTTGCCAGAAAAGAAGGAACATATTGGGCGTTTGGAAGAAAAAAAAACCCCACCCCCCCAAAAAAAAAAAACCAACCCCAAAAAACCCCCCAAACCAAAAAACCAAAAAATTAAAAAACCCCACCACCGGGGGGGGAAAAAAAAAAAAAAACAAAAAAAAACCCCAATCCCCAATTTTCCATATGTATTAAAGGTTTAAAACAATTTTTTCAAAAAAAATTTTTTCGTGTTTTTTTCCAAATTTCCAAATTTTAAAGTTTGTCCCAAACCCAAACTTTCAAAGGTTTTTAAAAACCTATTATTTTCTTTTTTCTTTTAAATTTTTTTACCTTCTTATTTTCCCCAGAAATGGGGAGGTTATAATATTTACTACTCATAGCGAAGGCAAATTTTTTCGGGAAAAAGAAAAAAAGCAAGGTAGGAAGACAAATTTCAGCAGTACTATTTCGGAAAAAAAAGGAAAAAAGGGGGGGGGGGGACCCCCCCGTTTTTTTAAACCCGGCTTTTTTTTGCCCTTTTCAAGTTTAAAACCATTTAAATTTAGTTTGAGGGAAAACTTTTTCATCCCCCGGGGCCCAGCCAGAAAGGGGAAAAAAAAAATCCACCCTTAAAGCTTAAATTGGGAAACCCCCAGCGATTGGGGGACCCTTTCGCCCCCCCAACTGATGTAAAAAGGATGTCGGGTTCAATGTAAGGGGGGTTTCATTCCCCTGGGCCCCCCCCAGGGGGGCCCCAAACCCAAAAAACGCCGCCAATAAAAACCCCCTCACAAATTTCCCCCCCGGGGCGGCCCCCAATTTTTTTCCCACCTTCCCTTTGTTTATTTAACCAAAAAAACCCGCCTTTTCTTTTTTTTTTCGGTTCTGCAAAAACCAACTCAAAAAAAAAAAAAACCATTTCTCTCCTTTCCCCCAAAAAAATCAGCTAGTTTTACGGACTCAATTTTTTTCCCACTTTTTTCTTTTTGTTTTTTCTTCCCAAAAAAAAAAAGGGGCCCGCGGTCCGATTCCGGAAAAAAAAAGATGACATCTTTCGCCCCAAAACCCCCCACCCCTCAGTCCTTTTTTTTTTCATCTAAAACCCCCCAAAAAACGGTAACCCTTGTTTATTTCAATTCTTTCCCCAACCATAATCCAAAAAACCCCCCAAAAATTCTTTTTTTTTTCCAAAAGGTTTTGATCTTTTTTCATTTATTCTTTCTCAAATTTTTTTTTTACCCCTTCTTTTCCACCCAAACCAAAAAAAAAAAAAACATTAAAACTTTTTCTCTAATCCCCGTTTCATTTTTTTTTTCTAATTTTTTTTTTTTTTTTTTTTTTTTTTTTCAAATTTATTTTTTTCCAAACCCCACCCCTAAAAAAAACCCAATCAACTATATTAAAGAAATTTTTCCCAAATTTTTTTTTCTGGAAAAAAAAAAACAACCAAATTTTGAAAAAACTTTAAGATTCTATAAAACCCTTTCTTATTTTCCCAGGGAAACCAAATTTAGGGGTTCTTTTCCCTTACTTTATTACCATTAAACCCCCCACGAGTTAAAAACATATTACCCCCTCCTTTGTTTAGCAACCCCTTGGGCGGGGGGGGCACCCTTTCAAGGAAAGAACTTAGTCCCTTTACGGGGTTCCCCCCCCCCCCACCAAAACGGGATTTTTTTTTAATTTTTGGCACCCCCCAAAGGCCCAAACCACCTTTTTATCTTTGGGTTTTTTCATTTTCCAAAAAAAAACCTTTTCCTATTGCCCAACCGTTTTGTTTTTTCAAAATTTTTTTTCCCGTTTCCCCCCTTTTTTTTCAAAAAATTTACATTATTTCCTTAAAAAAATAAATTTAAAACTTTTTTCCAAACCCCCCCACTTTGTTTCCCAGGGGCGGGGGCTTTTTTCCCCACCCCCCCAAAAAATTTCTTAAAAAACAACTTAAGGTTTTCAAAACCCGGAAGGGGGGGGGGAAACCTTTTTTTCCTTTTTTTTGAACCTTTAAAAAAACTGCATATCCATTAAACCTAAACTTTCTTTATGACGTTATATATTTTATTACTGGAAACGTGCCCTCAATCAACCCCTGCCCCCCCATAAAAATTTTTCCTTTTTTCCCCCATTTCCGTTTCTTTTTCCCAAAAAACTTTCTTTCTTTCAGGGGGGGGGGACTCCCAAAACTTACCCCCCCCCAAAAAAAACCAAAAAAACAAAAAAAAAATCCAATTTTTTTTTTTTCCGGACAATAAATTAGGGGTGGTTACCCTTTTTTCCCCCACTCCCAGCCTTCTTTATTTTTTTTTCTCCAATTTTTTTCCTAAAATAATTAATACTGCATAATATTATTTATATAAAATTTCTTTTATATTATTAATTACTGTAATATATTATTTATTTATAATATATATTAATTATAATATTATTATATATATTAAATTATAAAAAAAGATTATATTATATAATTAAATATAATAAATTAAATAATAATATATTATAAATTTTTATTTTTTTTTCTTTTTTTTCTTTTTTTATCTTCCCTTTTCTTTTTTGGCCCCCAAGGAAAAGAACTTGGGAGGGCTTAATTGTTTTTTTTGGGCGTTGTTTCTCCTTGGCAATTTTCGGGGGAAAAAAAGAAAAAAGGCAAGTTTAGGGATCCCGGGAAAAAATGGGGGACAAAAAAAAAAAACCCTTTTCGGGGAAAAAGGAAAAAAAAAGGGGCCCCACCTTACCCCCGGCCCCCCTTTTCCTTTGGTTATTTTCCCCAATAAATTTAGGTGGAAAAAAACTTGGTTTTTCAAACGCCAGGGGAAACAGATAAATTTTTTTTTTTCCCACCCCCTAGAAGGGGGGGGGCTTGATTTTGGGGGAACCGCGGGGGAAAAACCCGGGACCCCTGTTTCCCACTAATGGTAAAAAAAAAAATTCCGTTCAAAAGGTAAGTTTTTCCATTTCCCTTGTTTTTCCCCCCAAAGTGGGGGCAACACCCATTGCCCCGCATTTTGAGTCAGTGGTAAAACCCCCGCCCATAATTTCCTCTTATTAGTTTTTTCTAGGCAAAAAAAACCCTTAAAATTTTTTTTTTTTCTTCGGGGGGGCCCTTCCCTGGGTCTGATTACAAAAATTTCTTTTGTTTTTTTTCTCCTTTTTTTTTTTCCCAGGGGGGGGGACATCGTTTTTTCCCCCGAATGATATTTTAGACAACAAAACCTTTTTTTCTTTTTTTATCTTCCGGGGGTTTTTTTTCTTTTTTTCCCCCAGGGGCCCGGTTTTCCGGGGTTCCCCCCAAAAAAAAAACCCCAAACCACCCTTCGGCCCACTAAAAATTTTTCGCTTTAAAAACCAAAACCCCAAAAACTAATTTTTTTCAAAATAAAATCCTTTTTCAATGGACCCAAAAAACCCCCCAAATTTTTTTTTTTTGTCAAAAAACCTACCTTTTTTCAAAATTTTTTATTTTCTTTCTTCGTTTTATCCCTTTTCACCAAAAAAACAAACCAAACAAAACTCTCCTAAATACCGTTAATGAAATTCAAATTTATTTTTCCAAAAATTCTTTTCTTCAACCAAAAAAACCCTAGGGCATGCCCCCCAAGGGGATTGGTTTTCCCAATTTTTTTGAAACCACAAATTGGAAAAACTTTTTTAAAAGAATTTCTATTATTTTTCTTATTTTTCCCAAATTGGCAATATAGCCCATTTCCTTTCACTGGGCTATAAACCCCCAAAAAAACACCCAATGAAGATACAAAATTTTAACCCTTTCATATATTTAAAGGGGGAAAAAAAACCCATAGGGGGGGCCCCCCCCGCGCCCCCAATTTTCCCCAAAGAAAACTTTTATTCCCCCTTAACCATTCCCCCAACCCGGCCAAAGCGGATTGTTGTGTAGAAGTTTTGCCGCCCCACCGAAGGGGGGGGGCCCCAAAAAGAGAAAAAAACCTTTTTTTTTCCTTGGGCCATTTTTTTCCCCAAACTTTCCTAAATTTTTTTTACCAAAACTCATTTGTTACTCATTTCCCGTTTTTCCCCCCTTTTTCTTTTTTCATCCAAAAAACCCAAAAAAAAAAACCCCCATTTTTTTTTTTTACCCCCCTTAAAAATTAATTTTAAAAAAAACTTTTTTTTTTCCAGGACCCAACCCTTTGCGCTCCCAAAAAAGCTTTGCCTTCAAAAAAAAACCCATTTTTCAAAAAAAAACCCATTAAAAAAAAACCTTTTTCCCCAAAACCCCACTTTGAGAGACAGAACTTTGTCCCTTCCCACCCTTTTTTTTTCCAAAACCAAAACCAATATAAAACCCTTTTTTTAACCCTCTTTATTTTCTAACGGTTTAACTTTTTTCAAAAAAAACCAATTCCTTTTTTTTGGCCAACAACCCCAACCGCCAAAAATCTTTTCTTTTTTTCTAAACCCCCAATTAACCAAAAGTTCAAACCTTTTTCTCTTTTTCAAGGGGTTTTTCCGCTTTTAAACAAAAACAAGGAAAAAACCCCCAAAAAAAAATCTTTCCGGGCATAAAAAAAAAATTAGGGTTTAGGGCCCCCACCTCCCAAAACCTCATTCTTCCAATTTTTTTTTTTTTTTTTTTTCTCCATCCATTTCAAAACCAAAATAATTTTTCCTTTTTGGCCTTTTTTCCCCAAACTTTTTTTTTCCTTTTTTACATAAAAAAAAAACCCCCCCCCAACCCCAAAAATAAGGAAAAATTGGGAAAATAAAAAAAAACCCCCAAGGAGGAACATAAAAACCCCCCACAAACCCCCTGCTTCCCCCCCAAAAACTTCCGCTTTTATTTTTAAAATTTTTTTTCCTTAAAAACCCAAAATCAAAGTTAGGAATGGGGAAAACCCAACCCCATTTTTTTTTTTTCCCCTTTTTTTTTTAAACCCAAAAACAACCCCTTTCCAAACCGTAGAAAAAGGTCAATAAAAAAACAAAAAACTTTTTGGATTTTCCATTTTCCAAAAAAAAGTCCCCCCCCCCACCAAAAAAAACCCCCACCCAATATAATTTCACTTTTAATTTTTAACTGAATTTGCTTTTTTATTTTAACCCTTTTCTATTTTTTTTTCATTTACCCCCAGACCTGTTTTGTAAAAAAATTTTCCCCATAAAAAAAAAAAAACCAAAAAAATTAAAATTTTATTTCTTTTTTTTCTTATTTCCCCTCATTTTTTCTTCCCAAAAAAAAAAAAAAAACAATTTTTTGGTTTTCCGCAATTTTTGTAAAAGATTTTTTTTTTTTTCCCCACCCAAACATTTTTTTTTTTCCCCCTTTCTAAAATGCTTGACCTATCACTAAGTTAGGCAAAAAAACCTTTGTTCTCACCCAAAATCAATTTTTTTCCTTTTTTCAGGGGGGTCCCCCCTTCAAGAGGGGGGTACCTTTTTTTCTTTTCGGGAAAACCCAAAAAAAAATTTAACCCAGGGCATGATCCCTGCTATTCCACTTGAAAAGTAATAATTGAAGATCGGAAGAAAATAAAACTGAAAATTTTTTATCTATCATTAATTTGTTCAGTTTCACAAAATTTGTTCCTTTTTCTTCCCTTTAACCCCCCCCCCCTATATTTTTTTTTTAAGGGGTTTTAAAAATAAAACCCCCCCTTTTCTTTTTCCCCCTTTTTTCAACAAAAAAAAAAATTCCCTTTGGAAAATTTCGGCCTCCTAAGGGGCTTTATTTTTACCACAAAAAAAACTTTTTCAAAAAATTTTTTCTATAATTATTCCAAATTTTTTTTCCCCCCCACCCAATCTCCGGGGGGACCCCCCTTTCCGGTTCTGATCATTTTCCACCTTTATAATTTCATTTTTCTATTAAACCTTTTCGGGCAAAAGAATTTTTACCATTCCTTTTTTTTCCCCAAAAAACTTTTTTTTTCCAACTTACCCACCCCCCAAAATTTTTAAAAAAAAAAACTTTTTTCCCTTTTTCCTTAAAAAATAAAATTAAAAAAAACGCTCAAAATACATCCAAAAATTACCTATTCCTTCTTGTGCCCCCCCCAACCCCCCAATCCCAAAAAAAAAAACCCCAAACCCCCAAAAAACAAACAATTTTTCACTAAAAAAAACCCAAAACCGCATCCATTTTTTTACGTGGTTAATGTAAATTGTTTGCCAGGGGGGATTTTCGGGAATGTTCTTTTTCCCACCCCAAAAACTTTTTTCCCCTAAAAGCTTGAGAGGAATTTTACTTGAACTAAAAGTTTTAACCAAAAAAAGCCCCCCAACCCCCCCAATTTCCCTTATTTACATTTATTTTTCTTTTTTAAGCTATAAATTCCCCCTTTTTATTTTTTTCCAATTCTTTATTCTTTTCTGGAGATTGGTGTATTTCGACATCAGGCTTAAGTTATTTTTTCCCCCTTGTAGTTTACCGAAAAAACCCGAAAATTTTCCTTTTTTTCCTTTCCCCAATATCTGTTTTTTCAAATTTTTCCTCTTTTGTCACCATTTCCTTCTTTCCTTTATTGTATTCCTTTTTTTAAAGTAATTTTTTCCGTTTTTTTTCCTTTGTTTTCCTTATAAATTTTTCCCCCAAAGGGGGGGGGGATTTTTCTTCTTTTAAAAACTTTTTCAAAATCAAATTTTTTTTTGGGGGGCTTTTTTTTAGGTTCTAACATTCCCCCCAAACCTATTTAAAATTATTCGGGCTCTTTTTTTTTTTTAACCCTTTTTTTTAAAAAAAAAACGGGCTTTTTTCATTTTTTTTTTTTTTTTCCCAACCCTTCTCAATTTTCCAAAACCCAATTCCGCTTGTTTAACTTTTTTTTTCCTTTTTTTACCTTTTTTTCCTACTTAATTAGGGCGCCCACCAATCCCCCCACCCCCCCCACAACCCCCACTTTTCCCTTTGCCTTTACAAAAAACCAAAAATTTTGCTTCATTAGTTTCGGCCCCCAAAGTATTTTTTTTTGTCCCGTTAATTCAAATATGTTCCACATTTCCAAAAAAAAACCGATTTTAAACTAAGGGCGGGAAAAGCCGGGGGGGGGGGCTCCTTTTTAAAAACATTTTAAAAAACTTTTATCTTTTAGTACGTATCCCTTCGAACTATTTTTGTTGGTACTTTTTTTCAAACTTTTAAAAAACTTTTTTTCATCTCTTAATTATTTTTCAAAAAACCTTACAGTATTTGTTCATTCCGTGTGATTCAAATATTTCCTCTTCCCCCATTTTTCCAAAACCCCCCACCTTAAAACTTAAATTTTTAAACCCATTAAAAAACCAACAATTAATGATTTTGAAAATATCCATTTTTCCTTTTTTAAAAAACCCCCCCCTCCCCCCAAATGGGAAAAATTTTTAAAAAAACATTTCCAAAACCCCCTCTAGAGCTGCAACACCAAAAAACCATGACAAAACCAAAACCCAACAAAAAAATCAAAAAAGATTTCATAAAAATTTTTAACTTTTTTTTTCATTTTGAATTTTTTACCAATGTTTTCCCCCTTTACCCTACCACCCAAAACTTCTATGGGGTATAAAAACTTGAAAAGGGGTTTAAAATTTTCTTGAATTGTTTGGGAAATAAAAAAAACCCCCAACCTTTTCAAAATAAAGGGAAGGGGATTAAGTAGGGGAGGTTGGGGGATTTGGAGAAGTTTTTGGAAGGGGCGTTGGGTCCCCCACGATTGAAAGTTTGGGGGCGGTTTTCCCTTTTTTTCCGGGGGGGGGGAAGGGGTGGCTGCGTTTAGGGGGAAATTTCTTTCAAAAAATTAAGAGAGCGCAGCTAGGGGGGCCAAGGCCCCCCCTTTGCCCCCAGGGGGCCCCACCCGCCCACCCCCAAAAGGGACCTTCCCCCAGTGACAATTTGGGCCCGCACCGAAAGGCCAAAACACTTTCCGGCTTTTTTCTTTTTCGCCGGGTTTCCCTTGGGGAAAATTGGGGATTGTTCGGGGGGTTGTCAAGCTGGGGGTTTTTTTTTTCCAGGGGTTTGAAAGGGAAGCCTTTTAAGGTTGTGCGGGCCCAACATTTTTGAAAAGGGGTCCCAACTTTGGAAAAGGCTTCGGGGGGGGGAACCCGACTCTGTATTTTTTCTTAACTTGGGGCCAAGGGGTTGGTTCCCCGCCAAAAAAAACCTTTGGGGGCAAGAAAAGGGGCTTTGAACGTAACAGGCGGGGAGCCGCAAAGGGGGGAATTGGCCGAAAAAACAAGAAAAGTCTTTTGGGCCCCCCCCCCGCCCCCCCCCTTTTTGGGGTTCCCTAAGGAAACAAGGGAAAAGGGGGGGGGGGGGGGAAAAAAACTTAATTTTTTTGATGCTAATTTCTTCCTGGAGTGGTAATTTTTGAATTAGGCTATTTATTTTTTCGGGTGGGAATCCAAATTTTTGGGGGCCAGGTTTGCTTTGGTGGTTTCCTGTTGGCCACCAACCAGTTTGGGCGCCAACTTTTGGGTTTTCCACCCCTTTCCCAGGAGGGGGGTGGGTTTCCACCCCAAATTTGGGGGAAAGGGGGGTTTTAAAATTTCTTTTTTTTTTTTGTTGGGGAAAAAAATTAAAAATAGGACCCGGAGAAAGGAGGGAATATTTTTAGGGAGAGGACGAATTGAATGCGAATGCGTTTGGTTACGGTATACGAAGATGTGGGGCCGTTTTTTTTTTCTTTTCCCCCGAGGGGGGGGTAAAAAAGGAAATTTTTTCTTTTTTTTTTGTCGTGGTTAAGGGGGCCAAGGCGGCCCCCCTGCCCCCGCAGGGGACGCCCCAACAGGGGGGCGGACTTCCCCCCCCCCAAATTTTGAAACCCCCAATTTTGGGGTTTAGGAGAACAACTTCCGGCTCTTTTCCCCGGGGTCCCCTGGAAAAAAAATTTTTGGATTTTTTTTGTTTTTTCGGTTTCCGGGGGGCTGTTCAGGTGAAGACTAGGGTTCTGTTGCGCCCCCAACATTTAAAAAAGGTTCCCCACTGAAGGAAAAGGGGCTTTCCCGAACCACCCTTTTATCTTTTTATTTTTTTCCTTACTGGGCCAAGGGGTTTTGGTCCCGGGGCCCAAAACCCCGTTGGGGGCCAGGAAAGGCCCATTTTTTAAACGTAAAAAAAAAAAACCCAGGGGCAATTTCCAATATCATCAGAATCCGTAAAAAGAAGTTTTGTGGCGGCCCCAGGGCAAGGGGGAAAAAAAGAAAATTTTAAAAAAATTTGGGGGGATTGGATTTGTTTTTTTTTCGGGGGGGCCTTTTGGGGTTTGGGGAATTGTTTGTGTTCGGGAAAATTTTTTTTCCAACATTTGGTGTTTCTTTTTTTTTTTTTTTGTCCCCACCCAAAAAAAAAAAAAACAAGTTGGGCAAAAAAAAAAAAATGGGTTCCCACTTTGCCCCCGGTTTGGGTTTTTCCCAAGAACCCAAATTTGAAGGGTTAAAAAGAAAATTTCTTGATTTTGTTGGATAAAAACCCAACTTTTCCAAATCTGTAAAAGGGGATTTATTTTTTTAATAAAGATGTTATTTGAGGGGGAAGGTTGAAGGGGCCGTTTTGTTTCACGGATTTGAAAAGGGCGGTTTTTTCTTTTTCCCTGGGAGGGGGGGGCTTTTCCTTTGGGGGGAATTTTTCCTTTCAAAGTAGGGGGGCTAAAAGGGGAAGCCCCCCTGCCCCCCCAAGACCGCCCCACATTTTTAATTTATGGGATTTAACTTTTTGCTTGTGTTAAAAAAAAAAAAAGTTATTTAAAACTTTAAACCCCCCAAAACCAAACCATTTAAACCCTCTTTCTTCTTTCCCAAAAACCCGGGGGGGAAAATCCCAAAATCCCCCACCCTTCCTTTTTTTTTAACCATTTCTTTTTTTTTTTTCAAATTTTTCTTTTCCCCCCCCCCACCCCCAAAAAACCCCCCCCCTTTTATTTACCCATCCCCTTTTTTTGATTTTTTTTTCCCCCAACCCTAAAATTTTTTCCCAAAAACATTCAGGGTCCCCCATTTTTGTTACTAATTTTTCCCCAAATCTGGGGGGGAAGGGCTTGTCTAAACTCCCCAAAAAAACCCCCCCAATTTTCCAGGAGCAATATTTTCAGAAATTTTATTTTTTTTTTTTTTTTCCCAAAAAAAAAATTCCGTACTTCCCCTTTCTTTGTTCAAACGTTTTTTTCCCTTGCCAGATGGGACCATTTTTTGACCGTTTTCTTTTTTCCCACAAAAACCCCCCCAAAAAACCCAAAAACCCCTCCTCACCTTTTTTCAAAACTTTAAAAATTAAACCAAATTTAAAGAATTTCTAGGGAACCTTTCAGCACAACAAAAAAAACCAAAAAAGGGTTTCTTTTAAACCCCATAGGGGCTTTGTTTTTACCCCAAACCCAAGGTCCAAAACTCATTTTTTTTTTTTTGTTTTTCCCCAAAAAAAAAAAATTTTGGCAAAAAACTTTTCCTTTCCCTCTTTTTCATTTTTCAATTTTTCCCCAAACCCCCCCAAAACAAAGAAACAAACACCAAAAAAACAAAAAAAAAAAAAACATTTCCCCAAAACCCCCACCACCCCCCCCCCACCCCACCTTTTTATTTTCCCCCAAACCGTTTTCCTTTTTCAAAAATTTTTTTTTTTTTTTTCCTTGTTTTTTTTCCTTCTCTCTCTCCCTAATAAAAGTAAAATCCGAAATATTTTTTTCCTTTCCCAAAATCAGTTACCCATGTTTCCCCAACCCCTCTCTCCCCTTCTTCTTTTTTCCTCAAACATTTTATTTTGCCTTTCTTTTGAACCCTTTCCCAATTTGTTAACCCCCAATTACTATCATACCCCAAATTTTCGCCGGAAAATTTTAGAAAGGCGTTTAACGGCCGAAAAATTTTCACCGGGGGAAAACCCATTTCCTTTTTTTCCGGGGGAAGGGGGGCTTTGCAAATTCCCAGCATTTTTCTTTTTTGAGTAATGTCATTCGTGCACCCCTCGGAGTGGGGGGCAAGCCCAAAAACCCCAAACTTTTAAACCCCACCGGGTTTTTCCCCTAAGGTCGGCCTTTTCTTGAACGGACCACCGGCAGGGGGGGGAAAACCCATACGGAATTGGGGCAAATTTTTTCTTAAAGTTTTCGGGGCGTCCACCCGGGAACCCCCCCACCGGGGCAGAAATTCTTGATATCTTGGGGGGGCCCAAATTCCTTTTCTTTCCCCCCCAAAAAAACTAGAAGATAATAAATATATTTTAAATTTATATTTTGTGTAATATGAAAAATAAAGATTAATTTTATTATTTATATTTATATATAATATTATTAATATTATTATTATAAAATATAAAAATATAAAAATATGTAGTATTTTTGTAATATAAAAATAAAAAATATGTTACAACATATTTTAAATTATATTAATTTAAAATAATATATATATTATAATTATATTAATAATATATAAATTATTATATTATTAATTATATATAGATATATATTTATATAAATTATTAATATTAATTATAATTTTTATATATATATAATATTATCAATCGGGGAAAAACTAACAAAAAATTAAAATTCTCCATAAGAATTTCCGAAACAAATTTGAAATGTTTTTATTCCGGATGAAAGTTTGTTGGTTGTTAGTAAAAATATAAAAAGGGAATGGTGGATATTTTAACCTACCCAAGGGGGAGGGGGACTTTTTTTTATTTTTTCAAAATTGTTTTTTTTTTCAGGGTCTGGGGGGGGGGCCCCATTTTTTTTTTTTTGCAGGTTAAAAGTAATGTTAATTTCGACATTCAAAATTAAAAATTCGGGACTAAAAAAGGGAAAACAAATTTTACAGTAGGGTGGAAAAACAAATTTTTTGGTTTTTAAAAGGCCCTTAAAATTTTTTGTTGATTGTACGGGGGGCAAAATTATTATTTAAATATATAGTATAATAATTATTTTTTATTATATATAAATAATATAATAAATTATATTATTATATATTTTTTTATTTATATTATTTATTTATATTTATAATATATTATATTATTAATATTATATAATTATATTTAAAAATAAATATTTAATATAATTATTAATAATTTAAATAATATATACAAAATTAATAATATATTATTTTTAATTCACAAATTAAAATAAAAATATATATCTATTTTTATAATATTATATTATAAAAAATAAATTTATTAATAGAAATGAAGTTTGGGAATTAAAAAAAAAAAAAAAAAAAAACCGTTTTTATTTTTTTTTTTTTTAAAAAAAAAAAAAAAAAAAAAAACCAAAAAAAGGGCCAAAAATTTTTTTTGTTTTTTTTTAAAAAATAACTTTGTTTTTTTTTTTTTCAAATAACTAATATTTTTCAAGTCTTTTTTTTTAAGGGTATTTTTAGGATATTCGATGATTCAGAACAAATTAACCCAGTAAATTTTTTAAAACGCCAAATAATTGTAAACGGAAAATGTATTTTGCAATTTAAATTAATAAAAGTAGATTTTAATTTAACTTTAGATAATAAGATATTATTTGTTGGCTTGTCTTAAGATAGTCTATATAATATTTATTTACATTTTTCCCAACCATTTCTAAAAGTTAGATTTATTTTATTATTTATTTAATTTATTTTAATTTATTATTATTAATTATTTTTATAATTTAATTTATTTATTATTATTAATATTGTATTTATTAATATTTTTTTATCAATTTTATTTTTTATTTAATTTAATTTATTAAATTATAAATGATGTAATTTAAAATATAAATTATATATTTTTTAATAAATGATACATTTAAATTGAATATTTAAAATTATTTAAAATATAATAATATATATATATTATTTTATAATGATCTTTTTATATTAATTATATTTAATAATATATTATTTTAATTTTTATTATTTTAAAGGGTAAATTTTTAAAAACTTGTACATAAAGGCGAAAACCCCCCAAACACCCCATTTTTTTTCTATAAAAAAGTTCCAAAAAAAATTTTAAAGTTCAAAGAAAAAGTTAAGTTAAAGTTAAGTTTTTAAAGAAAAATTGTTTTTTAATTGCCCCCCAAAGGGGCTTTTTTTTTTTTAGCTTAAAAATCAAAGGGAATTGGTTTTTTTTATATTCAAAATTTCCTTTTTAAAAAAAAAACCTTTTTAAAAAAAAATGTTTACTTATTTAATATTTTTATTTTTTGTATGTTAAAATTTGAGAAAAAAATTTCAGCATCAATGAAAAACTTAGGGAAAAAAATTTTTTTTTCAGGGTCATTTCCCCAAAATGTGTTTGGGGTTTTTTCCCGGGCTGGATTTTCCGACCCAAAGGGTATTTTTTAACCATTAATAATTATAAATTATTTATATAAATAAATAATATATTTTATTATTTATTATTTAATATAATTAATTAATAATATTATTATAAATAATATTAATTATTTTTATTATTAAATATAATATATATATATTGAATTATATTAAAAATTATTATTAAAATTATATATTAAAATTAATATTTATTTTTAAAGTTGGATGGGGGGGGGAGCATTTTAGCTTAAAATAAAATGACCGGATTGGCGGAAATGCCGGATCTTTTTTTTTTTCCCGATTAAACCCCCAGCCCAAAAAAGGGCCGATTTTGCCCGAATTCCGATTTCGGATTTTTTCCCCGATTTTTCTTTAAATTTTCCTTATTATAAATATATTTATATAAATTTATTACATTAAAAATAATATAATTTATATTTAATATAATATAATATTATTTATTTTATTAATATATAATAATTAAATAATAATTAATATATTAATATAATATATATTATATATATTATATATTTTATTTGTAATTATTATATAATAATATAATAAAATTATAAATTAATATTAGATTATATTTATATATTTATTTATATTTTAATTATAATTAAATTTAAATATTAATTTAAATTAATTTATATTCTTTGTTATTAATATATATTATATTAAATAAGATTATATATTATAAATTATAATATAAATTATATTAAGTAACGAAAATGTTGTATCTAAATTATCTCTAATAATTAAAATAGTTATTATATATCTTTTAATGAATGTTTGTTTACTAGAGGGGGCAATTATAAAATTCATTTCAGGACTTTATTTTATTTCGTAGGGGAAAACGGAAAATAAATAAAAAAAAATGTAACTTAAATTTTTTCAAATGATTTGAGGGTTATTTAAAATTACAATTTAAGGTTAAAAAAAAATTTCTTTGCTGAAATTTTGCAAGAAATAGGTTAATTTTAACTAAAAATAAGAAACAAAAAATTTAACAACATAGGAAGGGTTGAAAAATTTTTTTTGTTTTGCTTTTTCCACCACGTTTAGGGGGCTTTATTTTAAAAAATTGGAGGTTTTTAAAAAAGATTTAAAAAAACAAATTTTTTTTTCAGTTTAAAAATTTGTTGCTTGTGAAAAGTTGTCAAAAGTTTTACTAGAGAGAACCCGCTAATTAATTAAAAATAGTTTTCAAAAAAAATTATAAATTGGATATATTATAATATTTGTAATTTTTTTTGAAAAAAAAAAAAAACCCCCGGGGTTTGGGGGGGGCCCTTTTCCCCCCCCCCCCCCCTCTATGATTTCGTTTTTTTCCCCCCCCCGTCCCCCCCCCGCAAAAAAGGCGGGGGCCTCGGGGCCCTCGGCCTTACGGGGGCTTTCGGGCCGGGGGGCCCCGGGGTTAAAACATTGTTTAAAATTTGCAATTTAAACCATAAGATTTATTTAATTTAAGCAAGCGAAAAAAGATCACCGACTCAGCAAAACTTGAATTTGAACCCTTTTTTTCGTAAAAAAAATTGTCATTTAAATTAAATTAATAAAATAAAATTTAATTAAAATAAATAATAATTAAATTAAAAAACATAAATTAATAAATAAATAAAATTATTCTATGGTATTTTCTAAAAAATTTGGTCCCAAAAAAAAAAACTTAGAAAATATTTTTATTGGAAATTAAAAATTTAAAAAAAACGCTTAAATTAAATTTAAATTAAAAATTTAAGGGAAGGGGGGAAAAATAACCTCCGGGAATTTTCGGGTGTTTCTTTTGCTTAAATTCCCGGGGAGAATTTTTTGTTCCCCGAAAAAAAAACCGGAGTACAAAAAACTTTTATTAAAAATGTCATTATAATTTATAGTAATATTATATATTATAATATATTAAACTTAATAATTTAAAATATATTTATTATTTTATCTATATAAATAATAAATTATAAATTATTTTTATAATATTTATATTTTATATGAATAATAATAATATAATTTATATATATATATATATTTTTAAATTAATTTTAATAAAGAGTTATTAATTCTAAATAATTATATTTATATATTTTTTATTAAATTTAATATTTATTATTTTTAATTATTTATTTGTAATAATTAGAATTAAATAATTATTATTATATAAAAGAATTAACCATTTAAATATATAATATTAATCGTTTTATATTAATTAATTTATAATATTATATTTAAGAATTTACATATTATATTTATTATTTTATATATTATATAATATAATTTATATTTAGTTATATAACTTATAATTTAATTTTTTGTAGTATATTTTCAAAACTATACTATATAATATATAAATAATTATATATTTATAGTATTATTATTATATTAATAATTAATTTAAATTATATAATATAATATTGAATTATTATATAGTAGTCGGTATAAAATCTTAGCTTATTTATTATGATATATTTTATATATATTTTTATAAATAATTATATATTATTTTAATATTTAATTAGTAATATAATTATTTATATTTTTATTTGTCAAAAATAATTTATATAATTAATTTTATAATTATTATATTTAAAATTATATATATTTATAATATAATATTAATTTATATATTATTAATTTTTAAAAATATAATGATATTATTGTTAACTAATAAGACTTCTTATAATGATATTAACAGAGCAAAGATAAGATATTATATAAATTATTAAATATTAATATATCATATTATAATATTAATTAATTATAATTAAAATATTATTATATATTTTATAATATAAAATTTTATATTTACTAATAATTTAATAATGTATGCTTTATATAATAATAATCTTTAAAATATATTATAAATATTAATATAATATATATAATTATTAATTATAAAATATAAATATATAATAAATATAATATAATATTAATATATGTATCATACTTTTTATATGCAAAAATAAATTTATATTATTATTATATATTATATTATAATTTTATATAGAAAAATATAAGATATTTTTGTTATTTTTTATCTATTGATAGTATATTATATTTATCTATAAAAAATATAATAAAATATAATAAATAATAAAATAATAAAAATATAATTACATTAAATATTTTATTATTATATAAATTAAATTTTTTTTAATTTAAATATATAATGAATATATAAATATATAAATATATAAAATATATTTTCTTATTTTAATTAATATAATATTATTATTCATTAAAATTAATATAATTAATTATTATTAATATATAATAATTATATATTAATAATATATAGTTTTAATTAGTATATTAATTATACCTAGATAATAAACTTTATAATTATTATAAAATAATATTTAATAAAATATATTTATTAAATTTTTAAATTACGTAAAAAATTTTTTATAATTGAAATATTAAATAAAATTATAATTATATATATAATTAATTCATTAATATGAAGTATAAATATATTTAAAAAATATTATATATAAATTATTATATGAATTTATATTTAATATATAGTATATTAATAAAAAATTTAATATATTAATATTATATAATATTATCCAAAGTTAGAATTATTAATAATTATTATTTTTTTTCAAATAACCAAATATAAAATATTAATATTATTATAATTATTAATAATAATATAAATTAATAACAACAACAAGGCTTGAATGAGAATTTTTATTGTAATAAAAATTATTAATTAAATATTATCTAATAATAAATTAATATTTAATATTATAAGTTATTATATTAATATTGATATATAAATTATTATTAATAATATTTTATATATAATTTATATTAATAATATATAATAGAAATTATTAATATTAAATTTTAAAATATATTAATACCATATTATATATTTAATTTTATAAGTTATAATTTATATAATTAATTATATTATATCTTAAATATTTATATTATAATAAATATTATAATAAATATATATATTATTAATGTCCTTTTAATTGCTAAAATCAAAAAAAACACAAAATTTTTAAAATAATTTTTTAGAAACAATTCTTAAATAAAAATAAATAATTCATTAAAATCTTTTTTCCTTTTAATTTATTTTATAACTTTGTCTAAGATCGTTTTTAAAATGTTAAGGTCAGAGTTTCCATTTCTTTATTTTTATTTTAACAACCCCCCCCCAAAAGAATGAAAAAAAATTAAAACTAGTAGCTAAAATTTTAAAAAAAAATCCTTTTTTTTATAAAACACAAAAAGATGGAAAAACCAAAAAAATAAAGAAATTTTATTCCTTTGGTTTTAAAACATGTGAAAAAGTAGTTCTTTCAAAAGCAAATTAGAGTTTTTGGGCAGAAATTTTAGATTTTTTTTTTTTTTTCTATTTAAAAATTATTTTTTTGTAAGTTTAAAAAATATGGGGACTCTTAGTGTAGTGCAAAAAAACCAATAAAAAACATTCCTTTTCCCCGTTTTTTTTTTGGTTAGGTTGCCAATTTTCGATTTTTTTTTTGGGAAGAAAATTTAAAATTTTGAATTTTCCTCCCCAATTTTTTATCACTTTCTTTTTCCCAACTTTTTTTTCCCCCCAACGCGGGGGGAAAAAAGGGGGGGAGACCGAGCTTTGAATATTTTCCTTTTAAGGCCAAAAGGGGGAAAACAACCCCAAAAGCTTGAAAGGGTTTTATCTTTATTCGATTTTTTGGAAAACCCCCCAAACCAATTTGTAAAGGAACCTTTTTTCTGGGGAATTTTTAAATTAAAGGGTTTTTTTCCAATATTTTTTTTTATAAATTGGGAGTTCCCAAAAGTCTCAACTTTTTAAAACAGCATTCCCTTCATTTTTTTTCAATATTATTTGTGTTTTTTTCTTTTTCTTCCCTTTTTTAAAAATTGAAAGTTTTCTTTTTGTAGCATATAAAAAAAAGGTTTCCTTTTTTTTCTTCTTTAAAATTCCCGGAAAAAAAAAAAACAAAAACTTTTTCAAAAAAACTTGGGGAAAATTTTAAAAAAAATTTTATTTTAATTTTTTTTTTTCGTTTAGTAAATTCACCTTTTTTTCCCGGCCCATTTTTCTGTATTTGTTGATAACTTTTAGGGGACAAATTGTCCTGGAAAAGAAAATATAGAGTTTTAAAAAAATTAAAATGGGCAAAAATTATATTTTTGGCCTTTTCTTTTTAATTTTATAACAAAAAAACAAAAAAAACCATTTTTTTTTTTCCCGCACCAAAATTTAGTTTGGCTTTTAAAGGAAAAATGTATTCTCCCCACTTTTTTTTATATTTATTAATTTTTTTTCATTTTTTTCCTTCAGGGAAGATTTTAAAAAAAAAAAGGGCGTTTTTTGAATTTTTTTCAAAAAGAGATTTAGGGGCGCTGAAAGGGGGCCAAAACCCCCAAGGGGGATTTTTTAAATTCCAGTTAAAAAGAAAAAATGGGCTTTTTTGAATCTTAATTTTTTTTAAAACCTGGAAATTTTTTTTCCATTGTTGAATACTGTAAAAAAGGGGGAAAACCCAAATTTTCCCTCAAAATTTAGTTTTTTTTTCTTTTTTTTTTTCTGGACTTTTCTTCAAAAAAAAAAAAAAAAAAAAATTGGCCCAAAAATTTCCAATTTAATAATTTTTTGGGAATTTTATATTTGGCCCCGATTGCCATTGAATTCCTTGTGTTTTTCCCAAATTTTCTAACTAAAAAAAATTTGGTTTAAAAAATAGTGGTTCAAATTTTGCTCCTTTTTTTTTGCCCTTATGCGTAAAAACCAAACAAATTTAAGCTTACCAGAATCACCGCCACATTCCCCAATGCTTTAAAAGGAATAATTTTCTTTCCCCAACTTTTTTTTAAAATTTCATTACGGTTTTTAAAAGCTTTGTCATTCAAAACCTGAAAGCGTAAACTTTTTTAAAGGGGCCGGTGGATTTTTCAAGGAATAGGGTTAAGGGGCAAAGGGCAAACCAAAAAGGATTTTTTTTTTTTTTTTCTTAATTCTTTATCAGTAAAAAAGTAAAATTCCCTTTGAACTGATTTTTTTACTGGAATTTTTTTTCCATTTGGGGCTGAAATTTTTTACTTGTTTCGTTTAGGGGGGGGACCCCCAAAATTCCCTTTTCCAAAGAAAAATTAAGTTTCTTTTTTTTTTTTTTTCTGACGTTTTTTTTAAAAAAAAAAAAAAAAAGGGCCCCCGAAAATTAGTTTTCAAATTTCGTTAATTTTTGGGCGAAGATTTCTCAACTTCATTTCTTATGCGATATTTTCCCATTTAAGTGGGGTATATTTGAAATTAGAAGATTTTGATTACAAAATTTTTTTTTTTTTTTTTCATTTTCACCAAAATTTAAAAAGGTTATTTTTTTAGCCCCAAATTTTTTCAAAAAGGAATTTTTCCCATTTTTTTTTCTAAAAGCATTAAACAGGGGTCTTTGAAATTGAATCAAACTGGCCCAAATTATTGGGAAATTGGGTGAAGGGGGAAAAGGCCCGGGGTTTTTTTTTTCTTTTGTTGTTGTTCTTATTAAAACTTTTTTTGATTCTCCATTTTGTGTTTTGATTTTAAATTTTGGAGCTTCACCATTTCTGGGTTTTGGGTTTATTTTTATTTCCTGAAAATTAAAAATTTCTGTTTTTTGCTTTTTGTGGTAATTTTCAAAAAATTTCTAGGTTTTTTGGGAATATTTTTTTCTTTTCCCCCATTAACTTAGGGAAAATAAAAGGGGGACTAAAATAGAGGAAGTTTGAATTTAAAATGGGACTTAAATTGGTTTGGGCAAAATGATATATTTTTTTACTTCTTTTTTTCTTTTGTTTCAAAAAAAATATTGGGGGCATTTTTCAATTTTTAAAGGAAAAAAAACTTTGTTAAGTTGGTTTCAAAAGTTTAAAAAAAAAAGGGGCCAAAGGAAGAAAAATTTGGGGGGGGGAAAATTCCTTTGGGGGCCTGGGTATATCTATTGCAGCATATTTAGGGGGCGTTAATTTTTTTTTTCCCTTAAAACTAAGTTTATATATATATTTTCGAGATATTTCATTTATGGGAAAAAAATTTTTTTTTTCCATTAAAACTTTTGAAAGACAAATTTCCGACAAATACACAATTATGACAGGATTTAGCGTATATTTTGTTGTTTGAGGATTTACGTTTTGGAAAAAAAGGGTAACTCGAAAGGAATAAGCATTTATTATTTTTCAAAATTTATCTTTTCAAAATTATTAAACAAAAGGCATACAAAGGGGCCAAAATATTTTTTCCCACCTGGCTTTTCCCCCACTAAAAACGAAAAGTTTTTCCCACGGGTATATTAAATTATTTTTTTAATTTTAACAAACCATTTTCAAAACGGGGGGGGAAAAAAAAAAAACATTTTTGGGCAAACCCTGGTTTTTGAAATAACCCTGAAAAAAATTTCAAAAAAACAGGAATAAAATCTTAGGGGCTCTTTTTTTACGTTAAAGATGCCGCCGTCAAATTTTTCCAGGGTTTTTCTTTAAAAAACAATAAAGGAAATTTCAGGAAGAAACTTTAAAAAAAGTAAAAAAAATTTTTTCAAATACGGGGCCAAGGGGAAAACCTTTTTATATCGAAAAAGAATATTTGAGTTCTTTTTTGAAAAAAATAATTTCATTGTAAAAAGAAATCCGAATTAAAAAAAAAAATAATTTTTTTTCAAAAGGGATGGTTTATAAACCCAAAAGAAAATTCTAACAAAAAAGATCGTTTAATTTAAAGAATTTTTTTTTTTTTGCCGATTTTTTCCCCGATTTTTTTTCCGGATTTTTATCTCTTGAAACAAACCAAAGGCCGATTTTTTTTCCCCTTTTCCCCGGATTTTTCCGGATGGGGGCCGATTTTTTTTCCCGATTTTTTAATCGTTCTCTTTTTTCAGTTTTCACTTAAAAACTTTTATTATATTGAAAATCATAAAATATTATTTAAACAATTAAAAGATAAACATATAATATATTAATATATAATTATAATAAATATATTTAATTTATTTATATATTTATATATTAATTATTTCATAGATTATATATTTATTTTTATTAATTTAATTAATAATTTTGGGTATTTATAATAATATAATATGACTATTATATAATATATATATATTATAAATATATAATAATAATAATATTAAATTATTTAAATTATTATATTTAATATATATTAAATTTATATATTTATATATTTTTTCTTTTTCCCAATTTTTCAACCCCTTTTTTTCTTTTTTTTTCCCCAGAAAATGGGTGGTTTAAAAGGTGGCGTTAAAGAGAGAATGGCATCCGAATAAACACACACTAGTTCCTGTCGAAATGACAAGAGGAGAAAGGGTTTCGAATAAAAAAAATATCTCACCTCCAAAGCAGTACTTAACACACTTTTCAAAACCCCTTTTCCCCCTTTCCTTGTTTTTTTACCATTAATTTAGTAAAAGGAAAACCCCGTCCCCGCAGTTTTTTCAAAGGGGGGGGGAAAATAAAAATTTCCCAACCCTATAAGCTTTTTTCCCAACGGAACTGCGGAACCCAGAAAAACCCTTCCCCCACTTATTTGTAAAAATTCCGTTCCCAGGTTTTGTAGGGGGCTTCCATTTCCCCCCTTGGGCCCCCCAAAGTTTTTGGGCCCCCACCAAAAAAAACCCCATACCCCCTCCAACCAAAAACCCCCCCCCCCCCCCATTTTTTTTCCTCTTCCTATTATTTTTGGAAAACTTATTTACTGACTATATACACTTTTTCAATCAGTATAGAAAACTTCAACAAATTTTTCTTTGCAGTTTTGTTATGTATCAGAATAGAAATTTTGATGAACTTTTACTGCCATAGAAAATTTTTCCCAAAAAAACTTTTTTTTTTCCCCTTTGCGAAATTTCCCTTCCCCAGGCCGGGGTAAAAGGTTTTTTCCAAACCCCCACCAAAAACCTCCCGCCCACTATTTTTTTTTTCAATTTTCCGCTTTTAAAAAAAAAACCCCCGGGAAATTTAATCAAAAAAAAATTTCATTTTTTCCTTTCCACATTTAAATTATAATAAAAACCAAATGTCTTTTTTCAAAAAAAAAAACCATAATTTTTTATTTCTTCCTTCGGGTTTTTTTTACCCCCCATTTTCTTTTCACTCCCAAAACTTATAATAATATACAACCTTTTCCCTTTCTTAAAAATTTACGTTTCATTTTTTCCCTTATTTATTTTTTTCAATTTTTCTTTTTCTTTTTACAAAAAAACACCTAAAGGGGCAGTGGCGGCTTTCCCAAGATCGTGCGGTGAACGAACAGAAAAAAACACATGTTTTTTTGAAACCTTAGTTCAAATCTTTTATTTACTTTTTTTCTTTATTTCTCCACAGGGGGGGACCCCCATAGGGTTTTCCCCTTTTCAATTTTTAACATATACCAAAATTAAAACCCAACAGGTTACACATACCTTTTTTTTGTTTCATGGTTTAAGAAACCCCCTTAGCCCACCTTTTCTTTTTTTTTTAAAAAAAAGGAAAACTTAAGTCCCCCCCCCTTAATTACAAATTTTCCCAACCCAAACGATATTTTTTAAATTGGCAAAACAAAAAAAGGGGGGGCCCCCCACCTTTTTTTTCCTTTTTTTTCAAATCTGAAAAAACATATTTTTTTACCCCAAAAAATATTTTTTAAAAACCTTTCAAAATTTTGACCCATTTTCGTTTTTCCCAAAAAAAAAAGGCTGGCTCAACCCATTAAAAACATTAATTTTTCCCAAACCCCCACTTTTGAAGGGGACCTTTTGTTTTTCCTTTTCCCACTTTCCCCCAAAAAAAACAAAAAAAACCCATAAAAATCCCCCTTTTTTTTTTCCTTTATTTTTACGTTTTAACTTTTTTTCCCCAAACCCCCCCCCCTCTTTTTTTTACCACCACCCCACAACCCCCCCCACTTTTGGGCCCCCAAAAATAAGTCTTTACCCCCAAAAAAAAAATTTTTTTTTTCCCCTCCCTTTCAAAAAACTCTTTCAAAAGGGCCCCCGGGGGGCCAACGAAACAAAAAACCCCCCCCATTTTTTTTTTTTTTTTTTTTTATTTTTTCCTTGTTTCAATTATAAAAAATAGGTAGGGGGTTTAACCCCCCCTTTCCAACCTTCAATTTCTTTTCCCCCCCATTCTTCCCAATTTTGCAATTTTTTTTCTTAACACCATTTTTCGTTCAGAGTTCTGTAGCCCCAATTTTTTTCCTTTTCAAAAATTCCCTTTTTCAAAAAAACCGCCCCAAATCCCCCCATAACAATTGGAAATAAACAAGGAGGGAACATAGGGGGCCAACAAAAAAACCCTGGCCCTCCCCCCCACCTTTCCCCGCTATTAATTTTTACTAAACCCCAATCCCCCAACCCCTTTTTGGGAAACCCACATTTATTTTTTCTTAAAAAACCCCCCCCCCCCCCCAAAAACAAAACCCCGGGGGGGGGGGGGGGGCCCTCAAAAAAAACATTTTTTTTTTCATTACAAATTTTTTTCATTTTTTTAATTTCCATTTTTCCAGAAAAGGGCTTTACCACCAAACCCAAAACCCTTTTTTTTGCCATAGGGAAAGGGCTTTCCCTATTAAAAAAAAACCACTAAATCCCCAAATAAAACCCCCCCCTGGTTTTACCAAAATCCCACAAAAAATTTAAAAATTACCCCCCCAAAATTTCGATCACCTTTCACCCTGCTTTTCTTCATCATATTTTGCGTTCAATTGTAAATGCAAGTAGAAGGTAGTCCCCAATGAGGAAGAACCTATTTTCTTAACGATTACTTTTCCCTTAAATTACTAATTTATAAGCGCTTTTGTTCTTTTGTCAACCCCAAAAAATTTCCAGGTCCCCTTTTTTCAGGGTTTTCCAACCTTTCGGGCCGCCCCACTCTTTCGAACCCAAAAAAATGTAGGCCCTAACAATATAAATTTAATCTAGTCATTTATAACCAACTTCCAAAAAATAAAAAACATTAAACATTTTCTCTTAATTCAATTTTTCGTTTCTGCCAAATGGTTCGGCAGCTTGTCAAACCTTCTCCCCCCTTAATAAAAAGGTAAAGAATATAATTAATTGTACTTTTTGCCCTTTATATAGTAAAGTAGTCCTCTTCTTCTTCTTCTTAAACTATTTATGATTCCCAATTAAAAAACGGCTTTTTATTTTACAAAAAAAACAAAAACTCAACAAACTTTATTTAATTTTTATAATCATAAAGAACTTTTGGAAGCAATTGCTCTTTTTCACCGGGATGTCATGCAAAATTTTTTTTTACTTGTCCAAAACCGAATTTTTCAATTTTCATATTTAACTTTTGGGCAGGAATTTAGCCCCTATTCTTTTGTTTCCCAGAACTTAATTCCCTTCCCGCCCCCACTCTTAACCCCCGCATTTCCCTTCTTTACCCTTTGGCTAAAAATTTAAACCCTCCAATTTTTCCCCCCCAAATTTGACCTTTATTTCCCCTTTCTTTGCAAACTATTTTTTCCAAAAACCCCCCCCAAAAAACACCCCACCCTTAAGTAGAATGTCAAAAATTTTAATCTCCAAGTATCAGAATAAAAGGAAGGTGCTGCAAAAATGAATCTAGGGTATATATATATTTTTCCGCATCCCTCCACCTTTTTCCCCCTTCCCCCATCCATTTCCATTTTTTCAAAATTTTTTTTTTTTCCCAAGTTTACCCAAAAAACCCCACCCCCCATCCCCTACATTTATTTTCTTGAAAGCCAAAGGGGGGGGTTTTCCCCTTATTTTTTAATTTTTTAAAAACCCCAACTTCTACCTATAGCACCTTTCCCCAGAAAAAAAGTAGCTTTTCCCCTTATTCTTCTTGATTTGTAATCCCTTTTTTTCCCCAATTTCCCCCTTCCTCCCAAAAACTGTTCCCTTTTACCTCTTCTTTTTCTTTTTTTTTTTTGCTTTACGTGATTACATTTTTTCCTTTAGCAAATTTTTCTTTTTTTTCTTCCCTTAAAAAGCCCTTTTCCAAAGGGGGGGGCAAATTTTCCTTTTTTTTCTTTTTGGAAAAATTCATTTCATTTTTGGTTTTTAAGGTTATCTAGTTAAAAAAGCCCAACCGGGCTTTTTTTTTTTTTTTTTTTACTTTTTTAAAAAAAACCCCCGCTTTGCAATTTTGCCCCAACCTATTTACAGCCGATATCCCCACCCCCCCAACTCCACCCACTGTTTTTTAAAATTTTTCACCCTTTAAATTTAGGTGCCCCAACCCCCCCCAAAACCCCACAATAATTTTTTGGCCAAACTTTGTTAAAAAAAACCCAAATATTTGGCTTTCCCAGGAATATTAACTTGGAGGTAAATTGTTTTTCCCCCACATTTTTTTTTTCATGTTTCTGATATCTTTCTGCCGGAGCGTTTTTTTTCTTAAAACATTAAAACTTTATAACCCTTATTTTTAACCTTTTGGTTCTTTCTTCTTGTCGATTCCCACTTCTTAAAATTTACCCCCCCTCTTTCCCTTTTTTTTTTTTTCCTTTCCCCACCGTAATTTTTCCCCAACCTTCCCTCCTCCCCAAATTCCCCCAAAAAGGTCCCCCCCCAAAACCTTAAAAACTTTTAAATTTTATTACACCCAAAAAACCCCCCAACCAAAAAAAATAGAATTTTCCCGATTAATCCCCATTTTTCCAACCAAACCTTCCCTGATTTTTAAAAACCAAATTCCAAAAAACCCATTTTTATTTCTTTTCCCAAAAAAACAATCTTCCTTTTCAACTTTGCAACCGTTTTCTTTCAATTCATTTAAAACTTTTTTTCATGCATTTAAGCCTATCTTCTAACTGTTAACCCCAACCCCCCCAAAAAAAAACTCTAGGTATTGTACCCTTTATGGGGGGGATTTACTTTTTTCTTGTGTTTTCCAAAAAAGGGAAAGTATTTAAAACTTAAAAACAAAAACCCACATACCCTTAAAGAGGCTTCCAAAAACAAAGGAAATCGTTGGAATCGTTTATATATATATATGCCCATTTTCTCATTTTTTTTTTCTTTTTGCCCCAAGAGCCCCCCCCCGCCCCAACCCCCCCCCCCCAAAAAAACCCCCAACCTGTTTTATACCCCCCAATTTCTAGCTATGATTCAATAAATTTATAAAATTTATTTTTATTTATATATAATATAAATTAATAATTTATTATATTTTAATATAATATAATATATTATTTTAAATTTTTAAAATATATAAATAAATTATGATATATATAATAATCTAATATTATTATATTTTAATATTTTTCAAATAATAATTATAAATATAATTATTTATAAAAACATTAGTAAACATTATATATTTAATAGTAAATATTTTTTTTAAAAACTTTACTACTTATTTAAAAAATGCCTTTGTATACTAGTTTCTCAAATTTTATTTTAGGGCGCAGGAGAGTACATAACAAAGTTAAAATACTGTAATTAAATTTTAAAAAAACATCCTTTTTACTTAATAAAATAAAAAAAGAGGGTTAAATTTAAAAAAAAAAAAAAAAAAAAACAAAAAAAAAAAAACTCATTCCGTTTTTAAAAAAAAAAAGGGTTTTTTTTGCCAAAAAAAAAAAAATTTAAAAAAAAAAAAAACGTTTTTTTTTTTTTCACAAAAACCAAGATTTAAAAATTAACATCGCTAATTTATAATTTTATAATTATATATATTTAAAATAATTAAATTTTAATTAATATATCTCATGAGATTTTTAAAATATATTATAAAAAAAAATTATAATTAATATATATTAAATATTTATATATTAATTATATATTATATAATAAATAATTAATTTAACAATTAATATATAAGTATATTATATTAAAAATAAAAAATAAATTAAATCGGGAAAAAAAAAAAACAATTCCGGACTTAGGAAAAGAAATTTCGCCTAATTATTTCTTTAAAACTTAATTTTTAATTCCACCAAAACCTAGTTATTAATCTGCAAATTAAGTTTTTCTAAAAACCACTTTTTTTTTTTCTTTTTTAGGAGGTTGTTATTGAAACTTAAAGAAAAAAAAAAAACGTTTTGGGGGCGACCCACTGAAGAAAGGAGGTTAAAAACAAACCCACTGGGGGAAACTTAACCGTTGAGCTTTTTTTTTTTCTTTCCTTTTTTCCCGATTTCTTTCTAATTTGATATGTATGTATATGGGGGGGATTTTAAAAAGTTTTTTTTATAAATTTTCAACTGTACGTCCAGAAACAAACGTTTCTGTAACATCAAGAATTTTGTTTCTTTTTTTAAAAAAAAAACACTTAATCTCTTTAAAAATAAATAATTTAATAGTGACATTTGTGGATGCCCCCCAAAAAAACCGGAACTTACCAATGGATTGCCCCCCAAAAACCCTCCCAAATTTTTTCTTGGGATTTTCTTGATTTTCGGAAGGGAAAAAAGCCGTTTTTTGGGTTTGGGGGGGGGTGGGAAAGGGGGGGGGACAGGGGGATGAGTTTCAAGGCATACAAATTGTAAGGAGAAGGAGTAAGGGAAGGGGGGGGAACCTTTGGGGGGGTACCGGGGATTGGAGTTTTTTCTTTTTTATTTTTTGGACGGGGGCTTGTGTTTTTTTCTTTTTTTCGGGAAAAAAAAACTTTTTTCTTTTTCTCCGATGGTTTTTTTTTTTTAAAAACTTAAACTTTTTGCCTTTCCCGGTTAGCCAAATGCTTTTGGCTTTTTTTTTTTTTTTGTGGGGTAAAGGGGAATATAAATTTATACTAAGTTGATTTTAAGTGAAGAAATTTTTTTAAAAAACTTACCAATATGAAAATTTTCCTAATTTTTTTTTCAATTATGGAAAAAACTTTATATTTTCTGATTTTTTTTATTAAAAAAAACGGAAAAAATTTAAATATTTCTTATTTTTTTTATTATTGAAATTTTTTAATTTATTTTATCATTTCATATTATTATTATAGTTTTAAATAAAGAATAAAATATTGTCAGAAAAAAAAAAAAAAATTTTGCCGTAAAAAAAAACTGCCATTTTTTATAGAAACATTTTAAAAAAAAAAAATTTAAATAAAAAAAAACAAAAATACCCTTTTGAATTATTCGCAATCATTGATTTACCCCACATGCAGAGCCGTAAAGATGTTGGCTGTGACCCTGTCTTTTTTTTTTTTCCCTTTTTCTTTGTAGTTGGAAAACTTTCCCACGGAAGAAATTTTATTCTTTCTTTTTTTCTTTTCTTTATTTAACGGTCTTTCTTCATTCTCTTTTATGCTTGCTTTTCGGGGGAAAGGACCCAAAAAAAAAGGGCCTTTTCGTTCAGGAGGGGGGGGGAAAAACCCTTTTTTTTTAACGTTGCAATGTTTTTTTAAGTTGCCTTTTTGATTACTTTCGTATTTTTTAAATTTCTGGGGCAATTTTAATATATTTTTATAAATATATATTATGATTAATTATAACTAATTATTTTGTTATTGGTGCTTAAGAATTATTAATAATTAATACATATTTTAATACGAGAAGTAGAACATCGCTTGATTTTTTTTTCGTCATTATAATCTATCAATAAAACTAGTTATGTAAAAATAAAAGATAATTAAATAGATTTATTATAAACAATATGAAAAATTTATTATAATTTATTTAAATATTTTTAATTTTTATTTGAATTTATTTAAAATTAGGGGGGTGGGGGGTTGTTTTTTCGGATTTTTAAAAAAAACTTTTTTTGGGCCGTCAAAATTTTTCATTTGGGGAAATTGGTGTAAAGGGTAAAAAAGTTAGGTTTGTAAAACTTGCAAAGAAAAAATGGGGGAAAAGGGGCTAAACCAAAAAATTTGAGGAGGAAAATTTTCAAAAACGGAAAAAAAGGCCGCGGGGCTTTGCGATTTTGAAAAACCCCCCCCCACCCAATTTAAACCTCCAAAAAACTTAACAAACCCCGGTTTTTTTTCAAAAATTCTTTATCCTTCCCCAAAAAAAAATCATTTTCTTTTGTTTTTATTATTTGGGGCAAAAAACTTTTCATTTTTTTTCATAAAAAAAATTTCTTGTTAGTTCCCGTCGATTCTTAAAAGCTTTAGAATTTCAGAGTTATTGGAAATTCTCTCTTTTTTTAAAAAAAAAATTTGTGGTTTCCCAAAAAACATAACATTTAAAATTTCCATTTGGAAACCCCAGAAGGTATTTTGTACATTTTTTAAATTGGGGCGATAAAATTTTTCTTGGAAGGGCAGGTGTTTAAAAAAAAAAAGGTTTGGTTTTTTACCCCAAACTCCCAAAAATTAAAGGGAAAAGTGTTTTTTTTGTTTCCTCTTTTTTAATTTTTTTTTTAAGTAGAAACAATTAAGAGCAAATATAATAATTAAAGCTTCGGATTTTTATAACATTTAAATAAAAATAATTTTGTTAAGATATATTATAATTTTATAATAATAAATATTTAAGTAATATCTAAACTAATATTAATAATAATATATATACATCTACATATAATATTTCAATATTAACCCCAATAAAATTTTAAATTTTAACGTTGTACGTATATAGGTTTAAACTCTTGAGAAAAGAAAGATTTTAATTTTCACTTATGAGAAGGGTGGACTTTCTGAAGCAAATTTAGTAGAGGTTGTATTGGTGTGAAGAAAAAAAAAAAGGGTAAAATTAAAAAGAAAGGAATTAAAATGAAAAAAAAGTACGTGTTGAAGGGAATTGGGCTTACATTTTTGTGGGGAAAAAAACAAAAAGGGGGAAGCATTTTGGATGGGTCCCAAGGTTGGTTTTAAAAGGGCAAAAGATTGATGTGGGGGAAAAATTCGGGAAACCGGGGGCTGGAAAGGGGGGAGGGGAAAACTCCCCAAAGAAAAAAGGTTTTAGGATTTTTGGAAAGTTTTCAAGGTTAAAAAGGGGGGGGTGGAAATTCTGGGGGGGGGCCCTTGGGGAGGAAAGAGCAAAAATGTGGAAGAGGGGTTGGGACAAGAGCGAAGAAGGAAAAAGGGGGATTTTTGCATAAAATTAGGGGAGTGAATTTGGGGCGGGGTATTTTTTTGAAAAAAAAAAGAAAGAGAGGGGACATTGGTTTGTGGGCCCACCCCCAACCTGGGGGGCCCAAAGGGATTGAAACCCAAACCCCAAACTTTGACGAAGGATTGCCAATTTAAAGTTTTTTGGGAAAGGTTTTTTTTCCCGTCGGGGGCCAAAGGTTTCCCCCTCATAAACATTATGGTGGGATTTTTCTTTGGAAACTGGCGACCGGGGAAGGGTTATTTCGTTTTCCACTTAGGTATTGTTTTATAAAAAAGGGGGGGGGACCGGTTTTAAGGGGGGGGCTTGAGGTTTTTCTTTTTTCGGAACTTGTTGTTTTCCATTAATTTCTTTTTTTTAACTAACTTTTAAAATTTATTTATTAATTTATATAATAAAAATATATAATAATATTTAATATATATAATTAATATATAATATTTATTAATAATATAATAATTATATATTAAAATTATTTTAATAATATTATTATATATATTAAATATATTATAAATATTTAATATAAAATATAATAAAAATATTTATATTTAAATTTTTCTTTCTTTTTCTTTTTTCTTTGCGCACCCTTTCCTTTCCTTTTTGCGCCAAGATTTTTTTGGGGGGTAAAGGTTGCTATGTTAACCCAAAAGGGCTTCGGGGGGGCGGAAAAAAGGGGAGAAAAAAAGGCAAGGTTAAGGAAAACATTTTTGGGGGGGACACAAAACGGGTCCGAAAAAAAGGGGAAAACCCCCCCAGCCCTTAAACCCCCCGGGGCCCCCCCTTTCTGTAACCCCATTAAAATTTCCAATTGAAGAGCTCCTCAAAACCCAAGGGGGACAAAGGGGAAAAAATTTTCCCCAAACCCCTTAAGGAGGGGGGGCATTCCCCCAGAGGTGGGGAAAAACCGGCGGACGGGGGGGAAAACCCCTTTCCCGCTTATGGGGTTAAAAATCCGGTTTCCAATGTTTTAAAGGGGGTTTCAAAAAATTTTTTTTTTTTTTCCCCCCCCCCCTGGGGGGGGCCCCCAGGGTGGGCCCCACCAACCCATTTTTTTTGGGCCCCCCAGTAAACAAAAACCCCCGGCCATTTTTTCTTTTTCTTCCTATTTTTCCCTGCCCAAAACCCTTTATTTTTCTTCCGGGGGGCCCCTTTCTGGCCAAAAAACTTTTTTTTCAAAAAAGCATTTTTTTTCCTCCCTTCAAGGGCGAAATTATTTTGCTAACAATACTTCAATCTTTTTTTTCACCCTTTCTTTTCGGGTCTCCCCAGGCCGGGTCGGTTCCCCCCAAAAACCACAACCTCCGTTCCAAACTATTACCATGACCGGCCTTAACCAAAAACCGAACTTTTTTCCAATTTTCAATTTTTCCTTTCCCCCAACCCCCAACTAAATTTATTGATTACTTTTTCAAAAACCATTTACTTTTTTCCATTTATTTCTTTTTTTTTTTTTTTTTTTTCTTCCATTTTTAACCCCCCCCTTTCATTGCACAAAACCCCACAACAAATTCCTTCTAAAATACCGGTTCCATTTCCTCAACTTTATTTAAAATTTTTCCCTTTTTTCACCCCAACCCTAAGGGCCATTCTCATGTGCAGTGAATTTGTTTTCCATTTCTTTGAAAAACCCACCAAATGTTGAAAACTTTTTAGAATTTTCTTAACACATTCTTAATTTTTATTCCCAAAGGGAAACCCCCCCAATAAGTCTCAACTTTTATTTTAACCATTACCCCCCCCAATTAACAACCAGAGGAAAAAAACCACATTTACCCCTTCCATGTAAGGGGGGGGGGGGAACCTCCTTAAGGCCCGGGGGGGGCCCCCAAACGTTTCCAAGGAAAACTTAGGTTCCCTTTTACATCACCAACCGGTTTTAAAATTGCCCAACCCAGGGGGGGCCCCCAAAAACCTTTATGTTCCTTTCTTTTTTGGCCATTTTTTAGGTAATGGTTATACAAAGATTTTATTACCCAACCCCCCCTCTGGCATTTTTTTTTTCAATTTCCGGTTTTTTCCCTTTTTTCGTTCAACTGTAACTACATGCCAATCGCCAACTGCCCAAATAATTTTTTAAAAAACCTTTCAGGGAACCCCCTCCACTGTTGGCTTTTCCAGCTTGATTTTTTTTTCATCCAAAAATTCTAAAAAAACATTAACCTCCCAAACCCACAGATGGTGCATCTGTTTTTCCTTCCACTTTTTTCCAACCCCCCCCAAACCCCAAAAACCCTACTTTCTATTCTTTTAAACCCGTTTTACCCTTTTTCAAACCCCCTTTTTTTCCTTTTAAAGCTGAACTAGTGAGCACTTTGGCCCCAGCGAGAAATTTTTTCTTATTCTTGTCATCATCATATTTCTGACGTAAAGCTAGCTTTCTTTTCCTTATTTTCCAAGGGGGGGGGGGAAACTTCCCTCCCACCCCCAACAAAGAAAAAAAAACCCAAAATCAATCCGCATAAACAAAAAATTACAAAAGGGCGGGTAAGGGGGTGGGCCCCCCCCTTTTTTCCCCACTTTTCCTCCCTTCATTCTCCCAAAATTTTTTTTCTTTCATTTTTTTTTCTAAAAACCACCCTTTCTTTTTTTGTTAGCCCCCAATTTTTCCCCCCAACCTTTCGAAAAAATTCCTTTTTTTCAATATTTAAACCCCCATTTTTCCCATATTTAACCCCCCATTGGGAAAAAACCCCCAGGGAGGTAAACCAAAAACAAAACCCGTTGTTGTTCTTTCCAAAACTTTTTCGGCTATTTAAATCTAGTCCTAAGTATGGAGACGAGACCATGGGATAAACGCATATTACCAACCATTATTTTTTTTTTCCTTATTTTACCATATTATACCACCTACACTACTCTTTTCGGATTTCATATATAATATTTTTCAAATTTTATCTATTTTTCCAGGGGGAAAAGGGGGGGCCTTTACCCACCAAATACAACCCCCCCATTATAATTTTTTATTTTTTTTTTCAACTAAAAATAAAAAAACTTGAGAAAAAAATAGCAAAGCACAATGAAAAACTTCCTTTAATTTTTTTTCCATTACCCCCGGGGAGAATGTGATGTTTGTTTTAAAAAAATTTTTCCCATAAAAACCCTAAAAATAATAAATTTTAAATTAATCTCCATATACCGAGCACATGAGATCATTTTTTTTCTCCAAAATTTTGGGTTATTTCAATCCTTTTTTTTTAAATCGAATTTGAGATCCCAACACCCAAATTTTTTTTTTCCCTTCTTTTCCCAACTTCCTTTTTTAAAAAAACCCCCCCCGGGCAAAACCCCTTTTCTTTTTTTTCCAAAACCCAAAAATTCAGGTTTCCCCCTTTCCCCAGGTCCCCATTTTTCGACGCCCCCCCACTATCTTTCGGACCCAAAATTACCCCAAAGGGGCCATATTAACCTTTCACCCTAAAACCCACCCCATTTCCAAAAAAATTAAACTTTATTTTTCCCCTATAAATTTTTTTCTTTATTCAGTTTCCCTTTTTTTTCCTCCCTTTTACCCCCCCTATTATACCAAAGGGTACATTACCGCTCTTTCCCTTGTCCCAAATTTCCCTTGGAAACTATTTTTTCTTTTTTACCCCTCCCATAAAAACGGGGGCCTTTTTTTATTACCAACAAAAAAAACTTTTTCCAAAAAAAATTTCCCCCAAAAAAATTCAATTCCCACCATTTTACCCCCTCGCCTTTCCCCCGCTCTTTGAATTTCATTTTCCACTAGTGAATTTCAATCCTATTACCCTTGCAAGGATTTAACCCATTCTTTTCCCAATTTTATTTTCCTTTTTTCCCCCCCCCCCCCCAAAAAACCCCCTACCCCCAATTCAAACCCTTTTCCTCCTTTACTTAAAAATAAACCCCCTCAATTTTCCCCCCAAAAAAAAAAAATAAAAAAACAAAAACTAATTTTATTTTCTGGAGGTAAGTATGTTTAATTCACACGTAGGCCCCCAAAAAACTCTCACCGTTCCCAACTAAAACAAAAAAAAAACCCTTCCACATTTACTTTGTTTAAAAAAAGAAATATAATATATATATAATTATTTATTTAATAATGTATCAATATTATTATAAGTATAATTAAATAAATATTTGTAATTTATAATAATTTATTTTATCTTTTAATAAAAATATCTATGTAATATATTATTTATATATATTTTTTATATTTTATTTTTAATTTTATATAATTTTAATTTATTAATTATATATAAATAAAGAATATCATACTATTTTATTAATATTTTAATATTATTTTAATTTAATTATATTATAATAATATTAATAATATTGAATATTATTATATTTAAATTAATTAATATATTTATATTAATTTTAATTTATTATATAATTGATAATAATTATAATGGGGGGGGGGAGAAAAAGAAAAAATTTGGGTCCCAAAAAAGATTTTCCGGGTAAGGTTTTTTATCCCTTGGGTGGTTTTTCGTAGGGGAGGAAAAAGGCGGGGGGGGAAACTAAGGAACCGGTTGGTAGTTTGGGTTGGCTGCCCAAATTTACACCTTTATTTTCCTCTTTGGCCTAGGGAGGGAATTGGGTTATGAAAGGGCTCCCGGGAGGAAGTCGTTTTGGGATCCGGCCCCGGTAAAACGGCCTTCTAATCTTTTCGGCGGAAAAATTTGTTATTTGGAAATTCCCGTTATGGGGGTTTTTTAAACATGGGGAAATGTCCAGGGAAAAGAAATAAAAATGGGGTGAGGGGGAAAGGGAAAAAGAGGAGGAGGAGGGGAGGAGTAATTAGGAAAGGGGGGGGCGGGGGGGCCAAAATTTTTTGGGGAAATTTTTTTTTTTTGCGGGCTTTTTTCCCCGGTATGTTGATTTTATGGAAAAAAAACAAAAAAAATTATGAAAAAAAGGGGGGGAAAAACGGGGAAAAAAATTGAAGGTGGTTTGGTGTGGAAATTTTTGTGTTGATTTTTGTTTTTGGGCTTTGGAAAGTGGTTGGAAAGGAAATTTGAAAGGAAGGGGAGAGGAAGGAGGTGCCAAAATTTTTGAATTTTGGGAAGTGGGGGCCTTTGTGGTTAACCAAGGGGGGGGAGGCTTTATTTGGTTTAGCACTTTGTTGTTGTTTTGGAGGTTTTTCCTAGGAAATTTTTTTTCTAATGGGTAAAAATTTTTAAAGTGTTTTTGAAAAAAAGGGGTTTTTCCCCCCCAAAAATTTTTTTAAGGGTTAGGTTCAAATTTAAAGGTTTCAAGGTTGGTTGATAGTTGGACGGTTTAATTTTTTGGGTCCATTTTTCTGAGGGGGGGGAAAATTTGGGAATTTGGGAAGAGGGGGGAACAGTTTTACGGGATTTTTTTGGAATTTTAAAATTTTTTTTCTGAAATGTGATTTTTTAAGGGGAAATGGGGGGGGGAGTAGGGGGGAGCTTTATTTTTTTCAGAAAATTTTGATTTAGTGTGGACACTGGGGGAATGGGGGGTGGGATTTTTTTAGTTTGATTTTTCAAAAAAAAAATGGTGGATTAAAACAGGGTAGCCAGGATTGTTTTTCGGGGGGAAAGGGGAAAAAATGAGGAATGGTTAAGGGGAAGTTGGGGGGAATTGTTTTTTTCTTTGGTTTGAGGGGGTAGGAGAAGGTATTTTGTGGGGTTTGTAAGTTAAATAACTTTTTTTCTTTAAAAAACCCAAAAAAAAAACCCAGGGAGTGTCCAATTAAAAGTTATTAACTAGAAGGTGTTGGTTGGGTAGGGTTAAGGAGAATTTGTATCGGGAAAGTGAAAAAGTTATTGAAAATTATTTTTTGGTTTTGGTTGGTAAGAAGAAGGGGAATGGGTTGGAAGGTATTGTTGGTTGGATGTTTAAAAAATTAAAAATGGGAGGGGGGGGTTTAGAATTGGGGAAATTATCTCGGGGAAATTTTTTTTTCCATTATTTTGTTGTTTCTTATGTTAAAATTTTTAAAGTTAAAAAAAGTGGGGTTTTTTTTTTGGAGGAGGAAAAAGAGGAGGTAGATACGATGGGAAAAGAGGGGGTAAAATTAAAAAAAGGAAGTGAAGAAAATTTGTTAAAGTGGAAAAAAAAACAAAAAAGGTAAATTAAAGGATAAGTAATAAAATAATGAAACGCTGCAAAGTAAAAAAATCCCGGTTTTTTTTGAATGGTTGGAAAAAACCAAAGTTTGAAAAAACTTTTTTGAAAAACCAAAAAATTTTCTGGGGGGCAAAATTGTGGGAAGGGAGGAAAAGGGGGGGGGGCAATTGTAAATTTTCAAATGCCAAGGGGAAAAGGTTAGTGGGATGTTTTGCAAAATTTTAGGGGAAGTTTTTTAAAGGGAATGTTAACAGGGAAAAGGGGTGAAATGAGAGGTGATAAAGGCCGTTAAAAAAAATAAAAAAAAGGGAAAGGGCGTATTAGAAATTGTAACCCAAAACGGCCCCCCAATGATTTTGGAAGGGTTTCCAAAAAAAGGAAAAAGATGCTTGGGAAATAATTATAAGGAGGGGAAAAAAGGGAAATATAAAGGTGCCAAAAACGGTAGGGAAAAAAGGAAAATGAGGGTAATTGAAACAGTTTTGGGGAAAGGGAGGATTTCTGAATTTGGGGCGGAGGGGACTTGAACAAAAAGAAATAGGAATGCTCTTTCTCATGGAAGGAAGGCCGGAAAGTTTAAGGGGGGGAATAAGGAATTAAGGGGAAACTGCTTAAGGAATAAAAATGGGGAAAAATAGGAAATGTTGGGGCTTTTGTAAAACTAATGGAAAATGAGTTTTGGTAGGAGTTTTTGTGGGAGGAAAACAATTCCGGAAAATCTTGGGCATTTAATAATTAACCCCAAGTTAAATGGGAAAAAAAGAAAGTTTGATGAAATGTGTGGGGTTGGGTTTTTATTGGGAATTGGGTGGCAAAAAGGAAAGGGGGGAATAAGGGGTAATTTTGGGGATTTGAAGGGTTATTTAGCAAAGGGGGGGGAAGGAGGGGTATGGGGGTTAGAGTTTGGAGGAAAGTTGGAAAAGAACGTTTAAAAATTCTTGCAGGTTTATATTTCTTCCTCTCTTTTTTTT